>JAJOOR010010230.1:0-20204 GCA_036250505.1 Solanum acaule | reverse complement strand
CCCTTGTACAAACACTTTTACTCTTTCTCTTTCTTCCTTTTTGGAATCAAACTCCTTCTTTTTCAAATATTCCCTTCTTGAAGATTTGAATGTTCTTCAAGAACTTCAAGAACACTATGAACCCAAAAACAAAAACCTCAAAATTTTTGTCTCAGAATTTCACGAAAATCTAGGTGAATGCTCTCCTTGATGTGGGAAACAACACCCAATACTTTTTAGCTCTCAATTCCAAACCAAAACTTTCAAATTTCAAAACCAATTTTCATCTTCTTCAAGTCTTCAATGCGACTATTTATATGACGCTTATAAATTGCTTGTGGTATAGTTATGGACTCGGTTTTTTATGCGGCTAGTGACGATAGAATAGGTTTAAAGTTGTAATACCCCGTGCCTTCCCTCCCATATACAATTAAGTGAACTCAAAAACCATTCAAACTAGGGAAATGTGGTATTCGATGTAAAAGTCAAAGTTGTCAAGTGCGTATTAGTGCTATGGTTTTGTAAAGAAACTAAGATTGGGAAAGTAGTGTAAAATAAGTGAGGTGCTTGCTTGACTAAACTATGCTAGTAGGGGCAAGTAGGTGATGCACCTACTTAGAATTAGTGGACTGAATTTTAAGTTAGAGGGGCAAGTAGGTGATACACCTACTTAGAATAAGTGGACTGCATTTTAAGTGGAAAGAGCAAGTTGGGTGATGCACCTACTTAGAATAAGTGGATTACATTTTAAGTGAAAAGAGCAAGTAGGGTGATGCACCTACTTAGAATAAGTTGACTACATACAGACACGGCTTCGTAGAATCCCTAGGATGACCTGCTCAGATACCACTTTTGTCACACCCAAAATCTCATTAAGGCGGATCGGCACCCGTTGCCGAGAAGGTTCGGGAGGACCAACCTGTAATCATGCTCTATCTATGAACATTTAAAGGTGCTGTCATAGTGGATAACATGTTTTCATGAAAGTAGACAGTATTAACAAGCCAAAAGAAAGTGCACATGACTTGGCCGTTGGGGCCATGATGTCTAAGACTCGAGACACAACCACACTTCACTATACATAGTCTACAAAGCCTCTAAATGATAAAACATTATGGGGTTAAGGTCGGGACAGGCCCCGCCTTACACTCAGCTACTATACAATACCAAAATAAATGCTATAGACTCGGAAAGCCCTGAATGAACCTGGAGCTCACCAATAGTCGTTGGATGTCATGTTCTCTTACTGGAGAGATGTACTAGCTCCTGTACCAGCAACATGAATTGCAGGTCCCCCGAGATACTAAACATACTTAGGCAGTCCAATCTCACTCAATAATAATGCTCGGGCATTATTTCAACCCCGCCTTCTTTTATTGCATTTGTACACTACACAACTATATTTCAATATCAACAATTTACACCCTTCCCAGACTTCAACCAAGCTATCCCCAATATGTTTACACATCAACCCGTCCCAAAACAGTCCAACAATCCAACATACAATAGAGGACGTGAAACCATGGTTTCCCATCATCATCCCACGAGTTCTTATCAACAGTATACTTAAAATATCATACTTAGACTCGTGTTTAAGGAAGACAAAGATAGGGCAGTCACTTTACCTTAATTCTTATAACTCGTTTTCTTTTAACTTTAACTCTTCAATAACTTGAGCTTCCCTTAACATAGGCCAAAGAAAAAGAGAAAAGCCTCTCAATAACAAAGGAAAGTGAACAATTAAAGTTTTGACAGATTCAGTCCTCTACTTGTTCTTAACTAATAACATGTTTATCTAGCATTCCATGAGAGAACTAGGCTAAATTCATTAGTAATTTCACTTATCTTACCTTGCAAGGTTTTGGGTTTATCCAAGAACTCTAAGAACTTGTGGTTGCTGCTATGCTTTGAAAGAGAGAGGAGAAGCTTAGAGAGAAATTTGATTTTTTTATCTATTCTTAAAAGTGAGGAAATGGCCAGCAACTTGGGGATTATAAAGGTCTTATTTTTCCCCACCTCTTAAGTTTTAATATCAGCCACTAATTTATCAAATTGGTCCAAGTAGGTGATGCACCTGCTTGGAATTATATATACACAAAATGGGCCCTTTATGTACTCATCTTGGCTGCAATCTTTCCCCTTTCTAATATTAAGCCATGGGCCAGAATTATACCCTTAATTTGGGCCTTAGTCTTTATTGGGCTCAAGTAGTTGGACTTGGACAGATTGGTGTGAGGCCTCATCTCCATTCCCTTTTCCTTTTTTATTTAATTTGGGCCTCAAGTGAGCCCACTAATGCATGAACTAATCTTCCCCATCTACCTAGCCCATTTGAGCTAAGCAAGGAGGTGACACCTGCTAGCTTTATAAAGTCCAACAAGCACCTCAATTCTTTTATTCGTTTTCCGAGCGTAATCTCCTTAGTTTAACTCAAAACTTATATACACTTGATCACCTTAACTTTTAGACTTACATATAGCCCTTCGATCAAGAATTTAAATACTTCTAAAATTTGACGTTCACTCGATCGTGCAATATTGCAATGTACGGGAGTTACCCTTATAGCTTCTTTGTTGTCACCATTCATCTAGGAAATCAAGTTCATTACTTATACCACCAAGCTAACTCAAGTTCCATATGTGTAGGACTTGTACACATAAAATTCGGGGTGTTACATATACACTATGTCACTTTAAACTTTAGACTCAAATACCACCTTATGATCTCAAGTTTAAATACTTCAATCGATTTCAACTTAATCGGGTGACATTAAAATCTACGGACAGTTCACTTTAAACCTATTCTATTGTCACTAGTTGCATAGGAAACCGAGTCCATAACTATACCACAAGGAAATTTATAAGCGTCATATAAATAGAACTAATACACGTAGAATACGGGGTGTTACATCCTCCCTCCTTATGATTATTCGTCCTCGAATGATAGCTGCACCTGATAGTTCGGTTAATCTTGGAATTTGATATAGAGATTTGCGAGAGTTCCCATTGTAAATAGGACTATCCAAAATCCATAGACTAATCTAAAACACGTATAGACAAGTCTAGCATGACATCTCAATAGATATGGTTCATGAAATAATAATATGACAAGTTAAACCCCTTTCTTGACGATGTAATTCACTGAAGAAACACAAGTAGAACTCATACAAATAAGGACTTTAATATACCTAAACACAAGACATGCAAATGACATATCAAATGAACAAATGCTAGTAGGATTTATGATCATATAAGGGGACCACATGATCTCAAATCCTTGTGTTGATGTTTAGAATGAGGAGGGGTATTTAGGATCTCTACCATCTTCTATTCCCAAGTACCTTGTGTTATATTATATTCCTTCCACAATACTTCAATGGATGTTACACCTTTTGAGCTTAGCTTCCGGGCCTTAACAATCAAGAATAACTATAGTATCTCCCAATTTTTTTTGTATATGGAATGGACACATAAAATCATAGGCCTGATCTATAGGGGCTCTACTTTCCCTTCTCTTTTATCTTATGACGCTTTTCAAAGGTGAGTCTTATAAGAACGCATAGCTGCTAATATAAACTCTAAAGTTTTATGCCACACCTTCGGATAAGGCATTATGCTAAGTTATTTATCTATGGTTGTGATAAAATTTACATATATCCCCAACCTTTTCTGGTCAAAATCTTCACTACATAATGATACAAGGAAATGATTTCCAAAAATGTTCAAAACTCAAGTCAATAAACATAGAGGGGCATAATATACAGATAAATAAGTCACATTAACACATAGGCAAATTAGCACAAAAGGGAGCACATAATATATGGGCATTAAGCTATAGAAATATGTGGTGTACACGTGCATGTGAACTATAGGGTAGCGTGTGAGCGAATGAACTATAGGGCATGTAGGAAATGGACTAGATGAGCACATGATGCATGAGTACTAAAGCTACGAAATATATAATATGTAAGCAAGTAGACTATAAGACATGTAGACAAAAAATAAAATGAACTACGGAACACAAATCACATTGAGCAAGTGTGTTATATCGCATGGATAGGTGGACTAACATGTCAATGAGTACACATATGAAATATGAGAAAGTGAGCACATGACACATGTCCAGAAAAGCCATAAGGCCTGTAATGTTTAAGCAAGTAGGCTACAAGGCATGTAAAATATATAGAAATTGCCATATGATCAATTAGCCTGCAGTACCCACACAATATGGACAAGTGACATGAAGAAAGTAACCAGTGCAATAAATAACATGTAGGGAAAAGGTCCTACGAAAACATATAGCAATAAACAAGGGTGCTCCGAAGCAGATAACACTTACACGCAAACATTCTATGACATTAGGTAACCTGTGAGAAAGTAATCCACAAAGGGCAAATGACATACAAATAGATAAGTTATAGAACATGCAACATGTATAATTATATAACAAACCATCATTGGAATCTATGAGATATCCTATAGAACCACTATACCATGTTAAGGTCAAACACACTGTCTTGAGTGTTAAGTCACAGGTGGGATAGTTCTGCTCATATTCCTTACTCACCTCAAAGCACATACAATTGATTTACCCATCTACTCTCTTCCATCTCCTAAGAATTCTTATAGGTGTTCAACTATTGGAGATTGGCTTCCTTCTAGGTCAATATAAATACTACAGTTAAGATAGATAAAAAAATCCTCAATAGTTCATCTATTGGAGTAGGAGGCCGAGGTCATTTTTACCTTCGTTACTAGCTTGTGTTTGAGCTCAATATATGGTGCCTTTTGAAGGTCATAATAGAAAATAAATAGTGAAGCTTGAACGCACCATAAAACATGAACTCTAATAACATGTAAATGTCAGGTACCTATAAAGTTATATTATGATTCATAATGTCTTAGAGTTGGCCGCTTTGGGCTTAACTAGATAGGTCTGGTCATACTAACAGATTTCCTCTTCTTTTTTTTTTTATAACAAGTGAGGGTGGTTCGACTCTTTTCCCATGCAAGATAGCAAATAAGAACAACTAGCATGTGAGCAATTTTTCCTCTCCCTTAACTGGACTATGACTGACGAATTACTTCTAGCATATATTAAATGAATCTTGTGGTAGCCCTATTCAATTTGATGGAACTCTATACATGTGTATAATCCTCTACTTCTCTTTTGTACTAATGATGTAGATGAACTAGGTCCATGTATCTTCTATCTAGGTAAGCTTTCTATTCCCCTTTTTTTTCTTGTTGTTATCAAGACCAAATATCAAGACTTGAATCAATACTAGAATGACTTCTTTGTCTAACAAAAGGTTCACAAAGTTGTTCCCGGGTGTGCCATTATAACTCATTAGGATTGAAGAGTTGATACTTTTTTATTGCCTCATACACTTAGCAACCTCTCTTTCATAAACACCTATCCCACTCCTCTATAGCATCCTCATATCACCCCACTCCTATGTTTAGGGAATTTGACGTATCCCATCTCTTTCAAACTAGAAAATCTACGTACATATTCGGCCTGTGTAATTCAAGCTTCATTCTCACATGCTTCCTATCTAACAAGTACCTTTTGATCAAAACTAGTTGCTTCATGCACTCTAATCCCACTATGTACAACCTGACTAATCACAACTTAGGTCTAACCAATCAATTTTCCTTTTGTTAACCTTACCCTTTAGTCACATCCTAATCCTCTCTAGCTAAAACATAGATCATAATAGGGACTACCATACATATATCATTTTTAGCAATTGGCACACATATCCCTAAGTTTTATAACCATGAAAAGAATACAAATGTTATTAGTACTTACTCGGGGTTGTTGGCACATACCATATAAAAGCCAAATATTAACATACTCGGGATGATATATGGTGAGAATTTAGGCCTTGTCAGCCAATTAGGGGTATCTCTAGTAACACTATTGCTCTGATACATCCACATATCAAATTGTGCCACTGCCTTCTTCCAACTAAAAGAAACTGGTTCAACATCATCAATTTCGAGAACATGTGTAACGCTGAAAATTCTATGGATATCACAGACTAAGAACAAGTGTCCTCTATAGGAATAGATCCTATAAGTATGGAGGACATATAGAACTCAAGATTTGGTTACATCCTCCTAAGAAGATATACATGGTAATGCTACAACTCATATATGTAACTAGGTAACCAATCATTGTTTAAGCATATACTATATCTTTCTCAGTTGAACCAACGTGAAACAAATGGTACAAATGCAACTTAAAATGCAAATAACATAAAAGCCTTTACATACCTTGTGGAGTGAGATGGTCGAATAAAATAAGTTCAATCTAGTCTAAATTTTGGTAACTTAAGATCCTTTATGTATGTTACATGTTGACACTTTAATGGTCCTTAACCATAGTAAGCATAATACGAATAACATGATCAGGTACAAGTGGAAATTGACCTCTTAATTTCGCTCTATCGCATGATCTGGATAATGAAGGAAGGTAACATTTCCTAAATGTCCAAGCAGCCCCCTAATTATAAATGTGGCGCGCAACACATTCAAAAGTAGTGTTTTACTAGATATGGCTTTGTAGACTCCCTAGGACGAACTGCTCTGATACCAATTTTGTCACACCTCAATCCTAGGTGAGGCAGACAAGTACCATATGAATACATGCTTTACAAGTGACCTATGATGAGAAAGTAAACTACTATGCTAATAGATTTACTAATGAGAAGCGTCATATACAACATATGTCGACTAGCTGAATCAATACGTGTGACAAGTGAAACTATGAATACAGATGATAGCTTTACAATGTCTACAAAGCCTCTACTATCCGTGACTGTACCACTATGAAAATGCGCATAGTAAAGACTCGGAAAATCCCTGAATCAACCTGGAGCTCATCAACAACCGCTGAGGATTATGCGCTTCTATTGGGGAGATCTACTAGTTGAATACATGTACTTGCAACATGAAATGCAGCATCCCCAAAAAGGGACGTTAGTACGAAGGAATGTACTGAATATGTAAGGTATAATACAACCATATATAAAATGAGAGCTCAAGTGAAACCAAATACAAATAGATAAGGATTTGAGACCACCTTTGCTTATACTTGTGGAATCATGTATGTTACATTCTTTTCTTTACTTTTCTGTGCGTTATAATTTTATAAGATATATGATACAATGACCAGTTGATCAGTGGTAGAAGAGGATGACCCATGCTAGGCATTTTAACCCCTGGGATGCTGTCCTCATAATTCCACAAATTGGGATCGACCCATGCTAGGCTTTCGCCCCTGAGCTACCACCCTTCTATATCAATTGGGATTGGCCCATGCTAGGCTTTCGCCCATGAGCTGCCACCCTTCTATACCAGTTGGGATCGACCCATGCTAGGCATTTGCCCCTGGGATGCCACCCATAATTATATAGATTACTTCACTTAGATTCTTTAATCTTTGAGATTGTTGTTTTGATGTTCATAACTCCTTTGAGATTGTTCTTTTGATGATGATAACTCTTTTGAGATTGCTATTTTGGTGGTCATAATCATTGTTGAGATTTGGAACTATGGACCAGTAGCAGAAGACATGAATATAGACTTACAATAATAACAATGACATGGGAAGCAAATGTGACACCAACGTAATACTTAGGAGCTTATATGACTCAGTAAGCATTCTGACATCTAAAATTGAAGCACATATCAAGTGAAGACATTTAACATTCAGCCAAGAGATTTGAACTCTATATGATAGCTAAATACTCACTATCTAATATCAAATACAAGGTATACATGAACGTGGAACCAAGGGAGAATGTGGGCAGATTCAACTTAAGGACGGATACATATTCCAAGTAAGTACATATAAAATGTACAATAGAGCAAGTAGGGATCTTGTGAGGTAACATTATAGTCTAACATAATGGGAGTACTAACCAATAAAGGGAACATATGTACATGTGGAAAGATGGCATATATGATGGAATAGACAATTGAAGCAAGTTGGCAAGATATGGGCAGATTGTATAACCAACATATAAACATATGTACCATGTGTAATCTAGGTTACGTGCATGCTAATACTTGGTAGAGTAAGTAAGCACGTTCATTTAGTAATAAACTGATATTAGAGTACTCACTTTAATGCTCTAGGGAGTAGGAACTGTAACTATGGATCAGTCACTACCAAGGGCACTTAGAAAGCTTACTTTGTAATACAAGCGTTGGATTCATGCCAAAGAAATAGGAAATCAAATAGCTTTACTTACCTTGCTATACAATTCAAAAAGTATTACTTAAGCTCCTTCTCTTCAGATCACTAATCTACAATAAAATAAGTTGTAAGACTAGATTAGTAGCGAATCAATCAATTTGAGCTACTTGATCTCACCAAAATAGTAACCAAGCAGTAAGCATGTAATTTATCTAGCCAATGTTTTCTTTCCTTCCCTTTCCCTTTAATCACGTTTATATATTGTACAACCTTCGTATCAGGTCCTCCCCAAAACTCCCTGCAATATTTAAGTCCTTTAACGTCTCCATAACTTCCCCGCACATCCAGTCACATCCCTTATTATACATACATAAAATAATCCAACATACTAATGTAACAGAAGCAATATGAATCATGGTTTCTAATCACCAGCATTTGAAGAGCTAATATTACTTTCGAAGTGCTCAAACAAGATCATAACTGAATTTGAAGGGGACTCCTCTCCATGGTTGTCCCAACATGCACTAACCACCAGAACATCCTCCCCAATAATACACCATATAGAAGGAACATTTATAACTCACTTACACATACCAAATGTCCTAATTCTCAAGAACAAGAGAGAGAAAATTGCAGTAGCTTACCTTGCTGGAAAGAACTACCACTTGCTACGACTTGGATTCTTCAAGGTAAAGGTTGTGCTCCTCAACTTGTCTTAACGTATACCTTCCAATAGCTTGAACTCCCTAATATTCAAGAACCCTAATGGTATTTAATGGCTGCTGTATGAATCTAAGAGAGAGAAGAGAGAAAGCTCTAGAAATCAGATTTTTTTGTCAAAGTAAAAATGGTTGGAAAAAGCTGATATTAATCCTTTTAAAAGGGACCTATTTTGGCCGACTTTCTCACTCATTTTGGGCCATAAATTATCAAGTTGGTGATCCACCTACTTGGACCTTTTTGGACTTAAGCATATTGGACCTTTGCTGTCCATTTTCTCCTTAATCTTCTATTCAACTTGGGCCAGATTAATGCAAGTAGGTGGTAGTGTACTTGGCCCAATAACATGGTCAAAAAAGTCTTAGTAGGTGATGCACCTACTTAGTCCCTTGGGCTGGTCAACAAGTCAAAGTAGGTGATGCACCTACTTGTCACCTACTAGCTTAAATGTAGTCAAGCAAGCACCTCAATATTTTATTCCATTTCTAGACTTTAAATATCTTTAACTTAACTTATAACTTATATACACTATGTTACTTTAAATTTAGACTCAAATACCACCTTATGATCTCAAGTTTAAATAGTTCCATCGATTTCAACTTAATCGGGTCACATTAAAATCTACGGACAGTTCACTTTAAACCTATTCTATTGTCACTAGTTGCATAGGAAACCGAGTCCATAACTATACCACAAGGAAATTTATAAGCGTCATATAAATGGAACTAATACACGTAGAATACGGGGTGTTACATCCACAGAACTGGATCAAGTGCTCCTCCATTTATCAAGTGGGCACTTGTTCCTACCAACAACATACTCCACTCAACAACATGAGCATCATCGTATGTAAACAAGTAATAGAGAAAGGTTTCCCGCAATTCAACTCCTCCAAGGTGCTTTCATGGGTATGACTACTAATAGATTCAAACTCATGGGTCATACCATTGACAATTGGGACACACCAAGAAGAAAAGGGAATGGGAAAACAAACGCCACCTTCCTGCTCATCACGTTCCTTCCCTACAAGAATACTCTCATCCTCTAAGAAGAGATTTCCATCTTTGGGAGGAAAAGCTTCACACCATAGTGGGTTATTATAGCAAGTATAACTATCAAGAACTATACTACTCTCATGATTCACACTACTAGGTACATCACTAGGAGTGATTTCAACATCTTCAAAAAGGACGTTGTACTTAAAGAGGGAATGATCAACCACTAGGAAAGAAGTAAAACATGCAAGTTCACCCTCAAAAAGACACATATCATCTTTTGAAGTACCTTCAAGCACATGATCTCTATGAGCAAAGCAAACAATTGGATCAGCCACAACAGATATGCACAAAGAGTCACTCCTAATCAAATGATCAACATTTTTATTAGTACCACCAAATTGAGGTTCCTTAATCACATTACAAGAACCCTTAACCAGTGAACTACACTCACAAATAGGTTAATCAACACAGTCATTACAAAATAATGAGCTAGCATTCAAAGCATAGATGTCAACACTAGGTGGACACAGATAGATCTTACTAGAAGAATCAATTCGGTCATCAATAGGATCAACATACACACTCTCAACAAGCACATTATCAATATGAGGTAAAGAATCAATAGGCTCACTTAAAGACAAGCTAACATTCACACTTTGTTCATTTGTAATGCCAAAAGTTTTAAGTTTAGCTATTGTACCTTGATTCTCGCAAGAAAGATCTTCTTTACCTTGGATGTTGGAACATCCCGTTAATGCATCCATCACAACTTTAATTGTAGGCTCTTTGGCTGGAACATAAGAATCCTTACCAAGTGAAGGATGAACAAAATTGTTAGATTGAGATTGTGGCAACCCTCTCACTTCACTCCCCTCAACCTCTCATTTTTCCTGTCTAAGGTTGCCAGCTGGCTTTCCCTTACTCCTCTCAATCTTTTGTCTCTCACTTTTCACCTTAGGAGGAGGAAATAGATGTGTTCCCCAATGATCCACAACACACTTGTACCCGTATTCTACGTGTACTAGTTCTATTTATATGACGCTTATAAATTGCCTTGTGGTATAGTTATGGACTCGGTTTCCTATGCGATTAGTGACAATAGAATAGGTTTAAAGTTGCAATACGCCGTGCCTTCCAACACATATATGACTAAGTGAACTCAAAAACAATTCAAACTTGGGATAGTAAAAGGTGGTATTCGATGTAAAAGTCAAAGTGGTCAAGTGCATATTAGTGCTACAGTCTTGTAGAGAAACTAAGATTGAGAAAATGGTGTAAAATAAGTGAGGTGCTTGCTTGACTAAACTAAGCTAGTAGGAGACAAGTAGGTGATGCACCTACTTAGAATTAGTGAACTGCCTTTTAAGTGAAAAGGCCAAATAGGTGATGCACCTACTTAGAATTAGTGGACTAAATTTTAAGTTAAAAGGGGAAAGTAGGTGATGCACCTACTTAGAATAAGTGGACTGCATTTAACTGAAAAGAGCAAGTAGTTGATGCACCTACTTAAAAACTTGCGGCAGAAATTAAGGAGGTCAGCACTTGCTTGCTTAAAAGTAAAGGACCATATTATTTCTCCAATTTATTAAGTGAAAACGTCCAAAAGGGACCTCTAAAGCACTCAAGCTTATTACATCTCCTTCATCACTTATTCTCCAGAAAATGGCTCCCAAGGAAAGCCATAGAAGCTCCAAGAGTTCTGGTCTATAGCTTCACCATTAAAATCTGAAGCAAACCCTTTGTTTTTAAAGTACAAGTTAGTAGAACATATCCCATCTTAAGTTAGAACTCAAGTGAATAATCTGATTTAACATCAAGTTAAGGGGGAGAGGACAGCCTAAACCTTGAAGAATCCAAGTCTTAGCAAGTGAGGTTTCTATCCAGCAAGGTAAGCTATGGAAATTTTCATCCCTCTCTTGTTCTTGCATTGTTTGTAAAAAAAATTATGTGTTAATGAACTAAGGAGGTGCTGGTTGGGACAACCATGGAGTGCAGTCCCCTTAAATTTTGATTGTGAGCTCGTTTTGAGCATCTTAAATGTAATGTTAGTTGGAACTCACGGGATGTTGATCGGAAACCGTATGTTCATATTGCTATTTCCACATTGTGATTCTTAGAGACTATTTTGTGTATCGTAAAATAAAAGGGTGTGGCTGGATATGTACAGAGAAGTGATGGGAACTGGTTATAGGATAGAGCATTGAAAGTGTAGTGATACACCACTTAATTGAGTGTTGCATAAGCTTACTTCCTGCCATCCCTTTGTAGATTGATTTCCAAACGTTATTGCAACACCCCGTATTCTACGGGTACTAGTTCTGTTTATTACGCTTAAAAAACTTCCTTGTGGTATAGTTATGGACTCGGTTTCCTATGAAACTAGTGACAATAGAATAGATTTAAAGTGAAACTGTCCGTAGATTTTAATGTGACCCGATTAAGTTGAAGTCGATGGAAGTATTTAAACTTGAGATCATAAGTTGGTATTTGAGTCAAAAGTTTAAAGTGACATAGTGTATATATAGGTTTTATGTTAAGTGAAAGGTATTAAGGTCAAGAAATGAAATAAAATATTAAGGTGCTTGCTTGACTTCACTAAGCTAGTAGATGACAAATAGGTGCATCACCTACTTTGACTTATTGACCAACCCAAAGGACCAAGTAGGTGCATCACCTACTAAGACTCTTTTGACCATGTTATTGGGCCAAGTACACTACACCTACTTGCATTAATCTGGCCCAAGTTGAATAGAAGAAAAAGGGGAAAATGGACAGCCAAGACCCAATCTTTCCATGCCCACAAGAAATAATTTGAATGGAAAAGTAGGTGCATCACCTACTTAAATGTGTGGCCTAAATTAAAGACACATGTTTGGCTGCAAAAGAAGTACAAGAAAGGTGGCAAAAGGCTCAATGTTCTTAAGTCCAAAAAGGCCCAAGTGAAAAGTCCAAGTAGGTGGGTCACCTACTTGAAAAATTATGGCC
Organism: Solanum acaule; assembly: GCA_036250505.1. Lineage (NCBI taxonomy): Eukaryota > Viridiplantae > Streptophyta > Magnoliopsida > Solanales > Solanaceae > Solanum > Solanum acaule. Next base: position 7,314 of record JAJOOR010010230.1, on the reverse strand, counting down.
CAAAATGACTGAGAAAGTCAGCCAAAGCAGGTCCCTTTGAAAGGGATTGATATTAGCTTTTTCCAACCATTTTTACTTTGCCAAAAATCTTATTTCTAGAGCTTTATCTCTTCTCTCTCTTAGCTACATACAACAGCCATTAAATACCATTAGGGTTCTTGAGTATTAGGGAGTTCAAGCTATTGGAAGGTATAATTTAAGACAAGTTAAGGAGGACAACCTTTACCTTGAAGAATCCAAGTCTTAGTAAGTGATAGTTCTATCCAGCAAGGTAAGCTACTGCAATTTTCTCCCACTTGTGTTTGATTTAATTAGGACACTTGGTATGTGTTAGTGAGTTCGAAATTGTTACTTTTACATGGTGTAATATTGGGGAAGATGTTCTGGTGATTAGTGCATGTTGGGACAGCCATGGAGGGGAGTCCTCTTTAACTTCAGTCATGAGCTTGTTTGAGCACCTTAAAAGTAATGTTAACTCTTCAAGTGCTGGTGATCAGAAACCATGATTCATATTTCTTCAGTTACATTATTATGTTTAAGGATTGTTTTATGTATGTTATGATAAGGGATGTGACTGGATGTGAGGGTAAGTTATGGAGATGTTAAAGGACTTAATTATTGCAGGGAGTTTTGGGGAGGACCTGATACGAAGGTTGTACAGTATATAGACACGATTTAAGGGAAAGGGAAGGAAAGAAAACATTGACTAGATAAATTGCATGCTTACTACGTGGTTATTATTTTGGTGAGATCAAGTAGCTCAAATTGATTGATTAGCTACTAATACTAGTCTTACAACTTATTTTATTGTAGATTAGTAATCTGAAGAGAAGGGCCTTAAGTCAAACTTTTTGAATTGTATAGCAAGGTATGTAAGGCTGTTCGATTTCCTATTTCTTTGGCATGAATCCAACACTTGCACTACAAAAAGTAAACTTTCTAAGTGCCCTTCGTAGTGACTGATCCATAGGTGCAGTTCCTACTCCCTAGAGCATTAAAGTGAGTACTCTTATATGAGTTTTTTACTAAATGTACGTGCTTATTCTACCAAGTATTAGCATGCAAGGTTTAAACTTGTTTCACCGTCAAAGTACCCTTGGCACGTATTTCCCTTATATAAATCAAAATGATCCTAGATTACACATGATACATATGTTTGTATGTTGGATATACAAGCTGCCCATATCATGCCAACTAGCTTCAATTATCTATATATATGTCATCTTGTCACATGTTCATATGTTCCCTTTATTGATTATTACTCCCATTGTGTTAGACTATAATGTTACCTCACAAGATCCCTACTTGCTCTGTTGTACATTTTATATGTACTTACTTGGAATATGTATCCGTCCTAAAGTTGATTGATTCTGCCCACGTTCTCCCTTGGTTCCACTTTCATGTATACCTTGTATTTGATATTAGTTAGTGAGTATCCGGCTACCATATAGAGTTCAAATCTCTTGGCTAAATGTTAAATGTCTTCACTTGATATGTGCTTCAATTTGAGATATCAAAATGCTGGTCCATACTTCCAAATCTCAACAATGATTATAACCACCAAAACAACAATCTTAAAAGAGATAATGATCATCAAAAGAACAATCTCTAAAGAGTTATGATTATCCAAAAAACAATCTCGAAAGAGTTATGAACATCAAAACAACAATCTCAAAGATAAAGAATTTAAGTGAAGCTATCTGTATAATTATGGGTGGCAGCCCAGGGGAAAATGGCTAGCATGGGTCGATCCTAATTGGTATAGAAGGGTGGCAGCTCAGGGGCGAAAGCCTAGCATGGGCCGATCCCAATTTGTGAAATTATGAGAACAGTATCTCAGGGGTTAAAATGCCTAGCATAGGCCATCCTCTTCTACCGCTGATTAGTTGGTCATTCGTATCATATGTCTTATAAATATTATAATGCAAAGAAAAGTAAAGAAAAGAATGTAGCATACACGATTCCACAAGTTATAGCAAAGGTGGTCTCTAATCCTTATTTATTGCTATTTGGTTTCACTTGAGCTCTCATTTTACATATGGTTGTCTTATGCCTTACATATTTAGTACTTTCTTTCGTACTGACGTCCCTTATTGGGGATGCTGCATTTCATGCTGCAGGTACAAGTACTCAACTAGTAGATCTCCCCAATAGAAGTACATGATAATCAGCAGTTGTTGGTGAGCTCCAGGTTGATTCTGGGCTTTGCCGAGTCTTTACTATGCGTGTTTCATCGTGGTACATTCATGGATTCCAGTAGAGGCTTTGTAGACATTGTAAATCTATCATCTGTATTCATAGTTTTACTTGTCATATGTATCGGTTTAGCTAGTCAATATGTGTTGTATATGAAGCTTCTCATCAGTAAATCTATCTGTAAATCATGTGTTCATATGGTACTTGCCCGCCTTACCTAGGGTTGGTGTGTGACAGTTATGAAGCCTAAGGAGTTTCAGAGGACCATATAAGAAGGTTGTATAGTACATGAAATTTTTTTAGAGGAGAATGGGTGGGAAGAACACCCTTGATGGGTTCAATTATAGACTTACTGCCAATTACTGTTTTGGTCTGATCAAGTAGCCCAAAGGAAGACGGTTTACTCATTGTAATATCCAAAGTTGTTCAGCAAGGTATGGAAGGCTATTCGATTTCCTATTTCTTTGGCATGCATCCAACACTTGTAAGCTTTCTAAGTGCCCTTGGTAGTGACTGATCCATAGTTGCAGTTTCTACTCTCTAGAGCATTAAAGTGAGTACTCTAATATGAGTTTATTACTAAATGTGTGTGCTTACTCTACCAAGTATTAGCATGCAAGGTTTAAATGTGTTTCATTGTCAAATTACCCTTGGCACATATTCTCCTTATGTAAATCAAAGTGATCCTAGATTACACATGGTACATATGCTTATATGTTGGATATACAGTCTGCCCATATCAAGCCAACTTGCTTCAATTGTCTATTCCATCATATATGTCATCTTGTCACATGTTCATATGTTCCCTTTATTGGTTATTACTCCATTGTGTTAGACTGTTATGATACCTCACAAGATCCCTACTTGCTCTATTGTACATTTTATATGTACTTATTTGGAATATATATCCGTCCTTAAGTTGAATCTGACCACGTTCTCCATTGGTTCCACTTTCAAATGTACATTGTATTTGATATTAGTTAGTGAGTATTTGGCTACCATATAGAGTTCAAATCCCTTGGCTGAATGTTAAATGTCTTCACCTGATATGTGCTTCAATTTTAGATGTCAAAATGCTTAATGAGTCAAATAAGCTCCTAAGTATTACGTTGATGTCACATTTGTTTCACATGTCATTGTTATTATCGTAAGTCCATATTCACATGTCTTCTACTAGTAATTCATATTTCCAAGTCTCAACAATGATTATGACCACCAAAACAGTAATCTAAAAAGAGTTATGATCATCAAAAGAATAATCTCAAAAGAGTTATGAACATCAAAACAACAGTCTCAAAGATTAAAGAATCTAAGTGTAGCAATTTGTATAATGATGGGTGGCAGCCGAGGGGTAACTGCCTAGCATGGGTCAATCCCAATTGGTATGGAAGGGTGGCAGCTCAGGGGCGAAAGCCTAGCATGGGCCGATCCCAATTGGTATAGAAGGGTGGCAGGGGCGAAAGCCTAGCATGGGCCGATCCCAATGGGTTGACTTATGAGGACAGCATCCGAGGGGTTAAATGCCTAGCATGGGTCATCCTCTTTTACCACTGATCAGTTGGTCATTTGTATCATATGCCTTATAAAGATTAGAATGCACAGAAAAGTAAAGAAAAGAATGGAACATACACGATTCCAAAAGTATAAGCAAAGGTGGTCTCTAATCCTTACCTATTTGTATTTGGTTTCACTTGAGCTCTCATTTTACATAGGGTTGCATTATGCCTTACATATTCAGTACATTCTTTCGTACTGACGTCCCTCATTAGGGACGCTGCATTCCATGCTGCAGGTACAGGTACTCAACTAGTATATCTCCCCCACTGAAGCACATGATACTCAGCAGTTGTTGGTGAGCTCCATGTTGATTCGGGGCTTTGCCGAGGCTTTACTATGCGTATTTTGATAGTTGTACAGTCATGGATTCTAGTAGAGGCTTTGTAAACATTTTAAAACTATCATCGGTAATCATAGTTTTACCTGTCAAATGTATTGGTTCAGCTAGTCGACATGTGTTGTTTATGAAGCTTTTCAGTAGCATCTCTATATGCATAGTAGTTCACTTTCTCGTCATGGGTCACTTGTAAAGCATGTGTTCATATGGTACTTGTCCGCCTAACCTAGGGTGAGGTGTGACACCAACCATTGTCCTAAGAACCGGTTCTCTCGGATCGACATTGAAAAGCTTTGTGTACCCTTTTGGCACATACTTGAACCTCATCAGCCCTTTCATTCCTTCCCATGTCAATGGGTGGGTATTTGCTAGGAGTGTCCAGAGCCTTTCCTCTTGAGTCCACCAACCCAATGCAAGACCTTTCAAATTACCAAGGGCATACAAGCGTCGCTTTGGACCTCTCAAATCATGGCGTTGGAAAATCTGCTCACATTGCCACTCCCAATCAAGATATGCAAAATCACGCCATCCCTTAAAGATGGGAAAATCAATCCTTTTGGTACCGAGACCCTTGACACATCCTTCATACCTGCCTTGGTTCCCATATCCCGATAAGTGTGCATTACCTTGAGAGGTATAGGATATAGTATCCTTATACTTTAGAGTAGCACACTCTCTTCTTCCCCTCGGATGACTTTGACTTGAGCTAGTGTAGCCATACACGCTACTTCAACTAGGGTAAAGATTAGCACAAAAGTAAGAATACGAATCTTCACAAGCCTTAGGGACATGCTCCTCATACTTCTTATATAATAGAGTATTGCACCTCACCTTACCTTCATCCTGGGAGTGGGAAGTGTAAAATGTTCTGGCATCATCACAGAAACCACCACAAGAGCCTTCTTTCTCTCTATCTTCACCATACGAGCCGTGTTCAACATTTTTCTCATATTCTCCACTGGAATATTAGCTCTCATTCTTATTCGGCACTTGATCATGGCTATCATCATATCCCCCATAATCTCCATTATCCTCACATCCATAGCCCTCATCATCACAAACATAATCTCTCATATCATAGTCACATGTGTCCGAGGCTATTGAGGACATGCTTCCTTATAACTCCGTGTACCTACAAAGTGACAACTCACAAAACAACAAACAACGTTAGCGTTAATAAAATGAACTCACAATCGCTCGTGTTTACACATCTTTGATTGCCTCTCAAATTAGCGCGGCTAATGTTGAAGATTGCTTATACTCAGTTGATCACAAGGTCTCGATTTCTACTCTTGGTCAGAATAGATTTTTATTTCAAGAAGAACGGACGACTCAATTAAAGCAAACGGACTTGAGTAAAGAATTAACTACGAAGTAAAACAAAAAAAAAAAGCACAAAAAGAAAAAAGCACTAACAAAGAAGTGAATTCAAGAACTAATAGTCAACAAGTAGAGTAGTTACGAGTTGAAAATCAGTTTAGGATTCTTGTCTATGAACTAGAAGCAAAAGAAAGGAAACTAAGAAATTAGAACCTGAGATGCAAAGGGTCATATGGCGAGTTTCCCATCCCTAACTTGATGATTGACTCGCCAAACTCGCCAATTGGGCAAGGAAACTCGGCGATCTAGGTGGAAGTTCGGCGATGCGCCGAATGGATTCGGCGACCAGGGCTTTGCGCGCCGAAATTTCCAATGTCTTCACCAAAATGAGGTCCAACTCGGCGACCTAGCTTCCCAATGGGCGAGGCGCCGAGTGGAATGGGCGATCCAAGTCGGGATTCACCCAAATTTCTCAAGCTGCAACTGCAAGGCTCTGAAAATTTAACCTTGGTGGTCCCCCACCTTCTTTTGTCCTTTAGGCTTACCCTTTTAGGTAAATTCCCCTTTTACAAACACTTTTACTCTTTCTCTTTCTTCCTTTTTGGAATCAAACTCCTTCTTTTGCAAATATTCCCTTCTTGAAGATTTGAATGTTCTTCAATAAGGCACCAAACTCCTTCCAATCTCAGCCCTAAGACTCAAATATAGTTGGAGAACACTATTCCAACCTTAGAAACTCAAACAAGACTTAGATCTAAGAAAACCCATTTCAGCAAAATCTCAAAAGCAAAAATGAATAATTTTTTTTTGTAGCAACAAACCCAAGACTAGAATCGTAGGGATGATACTAAGCTTGGCTCTGATACCAAATGATGTAATCTCACAAGAAGAATCATAATAATCAGCGAAAAACAAGAAAGATAGAAGAAGAGACACAAGATAAGAAACTTTAGGGTTTAGGGTTTAGGGTGGCAACTGAAGGATGTATTAAATCCAATAACCTCCAATCTAGATCCTAACAAGTACCAAATCTAGATAAATAGATAGACACAAGAAAAGGAAATCAAACGCAACCTAAAGGTATATTAAACTTAAAGACCTCAATCGATTAATCCACAATCAAGCACCTAACTCTTACGAGGACCTCAAGGGAATCGATATCCCCAAGCAACCCTCGTTTCTAAACAATGTTCAACAAAAGCTTTACCAAGCTTTCAAACACTCACACAAGGATTTTAGGTTTTTAACCATTTTCAACAAAACAAATCTGAGTCTAAAATGAAACCCAAAAGGCCTATTTATAGTATTAGGCATTATTACATAGATGGGCCCAAATGTGACCCGAAATGGGCAAATAGGCAAATGGGCGAGCCAAGTTGGGTGAGCCTAATGGCTCGGCGATGCGCCCAATGAACTCGGTGAGGAACTCTGCTCCTGGCCTTGGCTGGGAAGCTGTTGGAACTTTGGGCGGTCTAGGAACCATCGCCCAATCCACTTGGCGATGCGCCAATGGTCTTCAGCTCGCCGAGTGAGCAGTTTTCCACTTTGTAGCTCCTTGGGCAGTTGGCGATCTTGGGAACCCTTGCTAAAGGGCTTTTTGGCGAGTTGCCAAAGTGTCCTTCAGCTCGCCAAATGGAGCACATTCCTCACTTGCTCCTCCTCGCTTCGTTAGGTCTCCCATGCTCCAAGCTATCATCCAAGCATGGTGTTACCCAACTGGGAGCTCCTTTGATAGCATCCAAGGAAGCTCTACTCCATTGAAGGATAAGGATGAAGGCTTAGAAACTCCAAGGAGGCCCATAACAAGATCTCAAACCAAGGAGTTCAATGATAAGCTCAATGGGCTTCAATCGCTGATCCAAAGGTGTCTTATTGGGGAAGAAGAGCTCAAGCCCAAGGGAGAG
>JAJOOR010010229.1:0-26744 GCA_036250505.1 Solanum acaule | reverse complement strand
GGAAGCTCTTGTCTTCAAAGTTGATTTACCATTTTGGCCTTATACTAAATTATTTTTTTATAAAATAATTTTTATTTACACCATAATTTAAAAAAAAATCAAGCAAATTAGTTTTCAATAACATGAATTAATTGAACGGATGCTTTGGAAGTGGAGTAATAATACTTTAATTAACACACTTAATTCAATGATTTAATAAGGATTGAGGACAATCATCTTTCTTTCTTTCCCTGCTGATTTTTTGGTTTATTCATTTTATATTAAAATTTTGATCATTATCATATTATGTCAAGTAGAAACCTTCCAAATGAAAAATTTGAATTACAAATCGCCTATTAAAAGTTAAATGTCATTTTAACCTTCAAGCAACTATTATTTCAAAAAGTTTAATTTATAATATAAAAATATAAATACGCACATTTCATACAATAAAAAAAAATGTTTGCATTTAATAATTATAATAACCATAACTTTATATGAAACATTGGTGGTTCAATTATTTAATTGTTACGTTAACCAATGGCCAACCTTTCATTGCTACAGTAAGTACAAAGAAGTTGAAAAGTTGAATTGATTATTAATTAGTAAATTAATTCATTAGTAAATAAAAGAAAGGAAATTTCAAAGGTCTAGGAAAAAACATTATATAAAGGCTAAACGAGTTCACTAATTTCCCATCTGCTCTTTGTAACTTTTGAGATTGAATGCAAATCATATTTTCCTTTCTTTTTATGTCCTTTAATAGTTTGCATATATAAAAGAAGAGATGGGAAGTATGTAAGATTGTTTTTTATGCCTTCTAATAGTTTGCATAAAAGAAGAGGTGAGAAGTATGTAAGATTGTTGATGCCAAATTAGACTAGCTGTCATACTCAATTTTTACTACTCTTGAATTATCAGCTATAATATAATCTTCCGAGAAATTATGATCAAAATCACCATCTCTCCTCCCTTTCAACTATCAGTATTACACCGTTTATACTAGTTTTGTAAAAAAATTTAAAAACATACTATTTTGGTGAATTGATTTAAACAATGGCTTATTTGGTCAAAATTTTGATTTCTCCGGAAGAAAGCCAGGCCAAGGGTTCGCTTGGGGCCAGCAATGGTCTTCGAGTGCCGGCCACGTCCAGGGTGTAGGTTTGGGGCGTGATAATAGTTACTTGAAAATTTATTTGCAAATAACTTTATACATGTTATTACCTGAGGATTCATGTTCTACGAATTTTGTTGGAAATTTATTTCTTGAGGATTTACTTGGGAATTTTCTTACTTGGAAAATTACTTGTTGTGAATTTGGTTGAAGATTTTTAGAGGAATGCATACTTGAATTTTTTTAAATACAATTTAATTGGAAGTATTTTCTTGGAATCTAAGGATTTTTTTATTTGGGGTCTTCAAGAAATATTTTCTTTAAAATATATTTAACAAACTCTAAAACTATAATAATATAAAAAATAACAATGACATTAGAAAGAATTTTATTGTTAAATATATACTCTAATTTTAGATTAAATAAATTATTATACAATAATATTAATCTAACACTATATTGGAACATTACCACAAATGTCATGAACAATATTTTTAACTTATATATAGTTACAATATTTAGTCCTAAAAACCAATGATGTGATTTTTTTTTTTGAAAGATACAAAGCATTAAAATTATATGGCTAGTTATTTATCCTTAGAAAAATAACTATCATAAATATATTTATTTTTTATTAGATATTACTTTATATTAAATTTCGTATTATTGAATAAGTCTATCACTGTTTAAGTAGAGTAAAATTAAATTATATACATTATTATTGTGAATTTTAATCAACCCCTAGTTGATAGAATTATATTAAATGAAAAATAAATAAATTTTAACTATATATCAAATTTATATATAATTTTTTCTTACAAGCATTAAATATGATATAATTTTTCTATAGTAAGTTATTAAAGGTTATTTATTTGCAAATATTTATTATTAAGTATGTTAAAATATAATTATTAAAATATAAATTAAAATTATAAAACCACAAATACCTAATAAGATGTACTATCAATTATTGGTTATAATTTTCTTGCACTTTAATTTAACTTATGGATTTATTTATATTTTCAATTATTTATTTATAAGAACTTTGTATGTATAATATAAATTTTGTCTACGTTTAATATGCTTAGCTATGAATATTATCTCATAGAAAGTGTAAGCATAAAATTTTCATGATATGTTGGGTGGTGGTGATTTATTTCAAATATATAGTTTCACTTTTTAAGAGTTAAATCAAATGAACTTTAGCCAATATTTAAGATATATTTTTTTACCTTATTGATATGACATGAAAAGATTAGCATTTATAATGCTACGACTAAACACAAGTAGAATAAAATTTCAAAGAGCAACAATAAATGGGTGGGCAGTGGGGTGAGTGGTGTTAGATGTAACTGGGAAATAATAATTAATATTATTTACAAGAAATTTTTAAAGATTTATTAGAATATCTTTACGCAGATTTATTTGCGAATAAATTGGAAAAAAATTGGGATATTTTTGGTGTTTTTTGCAAGAAAATTCGCAAGTTATTTACATGCGAAATTTAAATCCCTAGGTAAATTACTTGGAGATTTTGAAATTCATAGGAAATAATTACCTACGAAGGTTTTACCTTCGGATTCTTTTTGATAGGAAAATCCATAGGAAACATATTTTCCTGTGAATTTTCATTAATAATCCCCAGAAAAATCCCAATATAATTCACATTTTTCTTATAGTGGTCTACGAAAACAGCCTCTCTACTACTTTGGTTATTCTCCATCTCTTCATGTTTGAACTGTATCATATAGATGGAGTTTCCCTCATTAACTAAATATGAAAAGTCTTGGAAATTTCTCATAAAATGATCTTCACCAAGTTATTCAAAACATGCTAATTATGCAGAAAATTAAGACACATATCAAACAAAATTTTGAATAAAAAGCAAATAAAAGAAAAAAAATAAAATTCCACACGGTATTATTGTTCATTTTTTTCCTCACTTGACTTAGTCAAGCAATAGTTTCCGTCATTGGAAATTTCTTAGAAGTTCTGCAGAATTTTTTTCCACATAATGGGACCAACTTCACATCATCTTGCCTAACACACACTGCAGCGATAGTTAATGACCTCGAAATGAACATTGTGATTCAATTTTTCTAAACTTTTTCTTTCTTCAACTTTGTGATTCAATTGTACATCAATCCCGATTATCATAATCTTTTTCCCCTTTGGCTTCAAGGCTTACAAGTCATCGTCCGCTAGTTACACTACCGTATCCTTTTTTTTATGGTTTCCCACCCAGTGTCCGGAGCCCACATTGGAGTTCCGACTAAATTCGGATCGCGCTCGGCAGGGCCCATTCGGGGGTGGCGCTCCCAACAAAATTTTCTCCATACCTAGTGCTCGAACCCGAGTGCATCACTACCCACTAGTGCACCACTACCCATGTTGGTACCGTATCCCTTATTTCCTTAGATGGAATGGAATATTGATGGATTTTCCCTCATTAGCTTAATGTGATTGAAAACTATTGTGTACCTAACAAGTTTGAAAATAGCAGAAGAGACAACTAATCACTAACTCGGAATATTGTATAAATTAAATTCCATAAAAGTTTATTGCATTCTTACAATTGGTTTCTCTATCCCGAACGTACCCTAATTGTTCTCATAATTGGTTCAATGACACATCTTGAATTTTTATGATTATATAGATTCCGTAGAAAATTGCACTAAATTTTTTTACATTCATACAACTTGGTTTCGCTTGATTAAAGTGTCCCTTCTTGTCGTATGGAGATGAAATGGAGTAACATCATGTCTTTATTACTCATTTATTATTATTTTTCTCAATTGACTTGGTCATACAATAGTTTCTCTCTTTGAAAAGTATTGTGGAAAACAGAAGAAGAGATGTTGATGGAAAGTTAGACAAGAATGACTTAAAATAGGAGTTCAAATTTCTACCTATCCATCTATACTAATGTTAAATTGCTATAATATTTTCAACTTAAAACACTTAATTTAGTATATTTTCTATAATTTATAATATGTTATATTATATTTATTTATTTAATTTAAAATATAGTGTACTATATGATTTAGCATTCATGTGCAATGCACGTGCATCAAAGCTAGTACTATCTTAAAAACTATGTTACTTAGATTATTTAAAAATGTCAACAAGTACGTGTTAGATTCTTCAAAAGTTGTGTATTTTTTAAGGAACCAACATTGGTGCAACATTATCATATTTTAGAAGAGCCTGAGAAACATAGTTCATTTATACAAAAAAATTGGAAAAAGAAGTGCAATAAGCATATAGAAGAAGCATGAAATAGAAAGAGTAATATTTATTAACAATAAATGGGTGGGCAGTGGGGTGAGTGGTGTTAGATGTAACTGGGAAATAATAATTAATATTATTTACAAGAAATTTTTAAAGATTAATTAGAATATCTTTACACGGATTTACTTGCGAATAAATTGGAAAAAATTTGGGATATTTTTGGTGTTTTTTGCAAGAAAAATCGCAAGTTATTTACCTGCGAAATTTAAATCTCTAAGTAAATTACTTGGGGATTTTGAAATTCACAGGAAATAATTACGTACGAAGGTTTTACCTTCGGATTCTTTTTGATAGGAAAATCCATAGGAAACATATTTTCCTGCAAATTTTCATTAATAATTCCCAGAAAAATCCCAATGTAATTCACATTTTTCTTGCAGTGGTCTACGAAAACAGCCTCTCTACTACTTTGGTTATTCTCCATCTCTTCAAGTTTGAACTGTATCATATAGATGGAGATTCCCTCATTAACTAAATATGAAAAGTCTTGGAAATTTCTCATAAAATGATCTTCACCAAGTTATTCAAAACATGCTAATTAAGCAGAAGATTAAGACACATATCAAACAAAATTTTGAATAAAAAGCAAATCTTTGAAAAATAAATAAAATTCCACACGGTATTATTGTTCATTTTTTTCCTCACTTGACTTAGTCAAGAAATAGTTTCTCTCATTGGAAAATTCTTAGAAGTTCTGCAGAAATTTTTTCCACATAATGGGACCAACTTCACATCATCTTGCCTAACACACACTGCAGCGATAGTTAATGACCTCGAAATGAACTCAACGTCTAGAGAAAATTGGACATAGAGAGTATTATTTTGTTAAGTCTTCTCCGTCCTCTAAAAAGTCTTGTGGAACACTACAAAATATGAGTAACAAGTTGTTAGAAGTGAGTAGTACTCATCTATGGACCACAAGTTGCGTAGTTGGTGATGTGAAAGTGGTACTATCTACCAACACTGACTTAAAGACTTGAGTTAATACTTGGGACAACTTTTTTTGCAACCACAAATTAGTTAGTACCCCATTTTATACCTCATAGTCTCATGCATAGACAAGTCAACTTTTTGCTTTATTTAATATGGAGGTCGTTGTAATAATTAAGAAATAAAATAGTGTTTAGATAATTATAGCATTCTTTCTTACATGACTACTTATTTTATTGACTTATTTATATATTGACGATCATCATGAATCCATATTATTATTTTTACCTTTTTTATTCCTATTACTATTTTTATTTATTCATTATTGAATATTCTAAAGCTGATTGATTTATAAAAAGAGAACAAACATCCTGTTATTTGCTGAAAACAAACAAACAAAAAATGGGACGTTTCTTTTTCTTTTATTCATTTCTTTGTTTTGTGTTGCTAATAAGTCTATGCTTTTCTTCTTCCTTTGATCATCATCTTTGCTCTCCCACTGAAGCTTCCGCTTTGCTTCAGTTCAAACAATCCTTTCAAAATATGTCCAAAGAGTACTGTCGTTATGAGTGTTATGAAGATTGTTTCCCAAAAACAAAGTCTTGGAATGAGAGTAGAGATTGCTGCAGTTGGGATGGAGTCACTTGTGACTTATTAAACGGTCATGTTATCGGGTTAGACCTTAGTTGTTGGCAATTTTCATCCCAACAGCAGCCTCTTCCAACTTCATCATCTCCAGGCACTAAACCTTGCTTACAATCACTTCTATTCTTCAATCCCACATAACATTGGCCGATTGACGAATTTGAGGCATCTCAACCTCTCTGAGTCTCGCTTTGATGGGCAAATCCCAACAGAAATCTCATTCCTTTCCAATTTGGTTTCACTTGAACTTGTAAGTTATGATTTACAACTTGATGAGAGAACATTTGAAACAATGCTTCAGAACTTCACAAATCTGGAGATACTTTCTCTCTTTCTTGTCAACATCTCATCTCCGATACCTGTGAACATTTCTTCCTCCTTAAGGTACCTGGATCTTGGTTATACTAATCTGCGAGGTGTTCTCACAGAGAGCTTTTTCCTTCTGCCAAACAGCTTGGAAACGCTCAAATTGAGGGGTAATCATCTTCTCAAAGGAGTTTTTCCAAAGATCCACCGGAGCAACACTCTGTTAATGGAGTTGGATATTTCATTCACAGGCATCTCTGGTGAGCTGCCTGATTCAATTGGCACCTTCAGTTCCTTGAATATCTTGAACCTTCATAGATGTCAATTCTTGGGTTCCATTCCTGATTCCATAGGCAACCTAACACAAATTAGGGAGTTGGATTTATCTAATAATCATTTCACTGGCCATATTCCTTCCACAATCTCTAAATGGAAGCACCTCACACTCTTGGATCTTTCTGACAACTCCTTTTCAGGTGAAATTCCCAATGTTTTCTCTAACCTCCAAGAGCTACGTTATTTACATCTTTCTAATAACAGCTTCATCGGTTTGTTTCCCTCTTCAATTTCAAACTTGACACATCTTCAACGGTTAGACTTGTCGAGTAATTCCTACTCTGGCTCACTTCCTAATAATGCGAGCAATCTTCAAACGCTAACCCAACTGGATTTGTCTGACAACTTGCTGAATGGTACCATACCATCTTGGGTGTTTAACCTCCCTTTGGTACATTCATTGTCGCTCCATTATAATCAACTCAGCGGTTCTTTTCCTCAATCACTTGTGAATCTCACAAACCTTAAAACCCTTGACCTTTCATCAAATAACATCACCATTGATGAGGGAATGAATATCACCTTTCTTAGCCTATCAACTTTATTCTTATCATCTTGTGAGCTGAAGCATTTTCCTTACTTCTTGAGAAATGTAAAGACACTTGCGTACTTGGATATTTCTAACAATAAGATTTGTGGTCAAATCCCTAACTGGTTTAGCGGCATGAGGTGGGACTCGTTGAAGTTCCTAAACCTTTCTCATAATTCATTAACAGGCCACCTACCACAATTTCATTACTATAACCTACTATATCTTGATCTGAAATTTAATTCCTTTCAGGGTCCACTACCTTCATCCATTTGCAACATGAATTCGCTTATCTTATTAGATTTATCACACAACTACTTCAGTGACTCAGTTCTACATTGCTTGGGAAGCATGGTTAGTCTAACGGTGCTAGACTTAAGAAGGAACAATTTCACAGGGAGTCTTCCCCCATTATGTGCACACAGCACTTCATTGAGTACCATTGTCGTAAATGGTAATCGATTTGAAGGACATCTTCCTGTGTCGTTGCTCAATTGTAATGGTCTACAAGCCCTTGATGTGGGGAACAATGCTATAAATGACACGTTTCCAGCTTGGCTCGGAACTCTTCAAGAGCTGCAGGTCCTTATATTAAAGTCGAACAAGTTTCATGGACCTATAAGTACGTGTCAAACTAAGTTTTGCTTTCCCAAGTTGCGAATTTTTGATCTTTCTCGTAATGATTTCAGTGGCTCACTTCCTGCAAAAGTTTTTCGAAACTTCAAGGCAATGATTAAATTAGATGTCGAAGACACAAGAGGGATCACGTACATGGAATCTAAGTCGAAAAATCTTTCATTACAAGCATCGTATGAGGATTCAGCGAGTTTGGTAATCAAAGGGCAGGATATTGAGCTAGAAAGAATCAGCACAATAATGACAACCATAGATCTCTCAAGCAACCATTTTGAAGGTGTCATTCCGGAAACACTAAAGGACCTCAGCTCACTTTGGCTACTCAATTTATCCCATAACAATCTCATAGGTTATATTCCAATGGAATTGGGACAATTGAATACGCTTGAAGCTTTAGATCTCTCTTGGAATCGGCTCACTGGAAAGATTCCACAGGAATTGACAAGAATAAACTTTCTGGCCTTCTTAAACATCTCTCAAAATCATCTCGTCGGACCAATTCCTCAAGGTCGACAATTCAACACATTTGGAAATGACTCGTATGGTGGCAACCTTGATTTATGTGGTCCTCCTTTATCAAAACAATGTGGAACGAGTGATCCATCACATGTTCCTCAACCATTGGAGGAGGAAGAAGAAGATGATTAGTCATATTTTTTTAGTGGATTTATGTGGGAATCAGTAGCCATAGGCTACAGTTTTGGACTCGTTGTTGGAACTGTCATGTGGAGTCTCATGTTTAAATATCGTAAGCCAAAATGGTTTGTGGAATTTTTTGATGGACTCATGCCTCACAAAAGAAGAAGGCCAAAGAAGAGAGCTCAGAGACGACGGTCTTAATGGAAGATTGAGAGGGCAACATTGTCTTTGTTTGATTTTGTGGACTAATTAGTGAACTTTTCTGGTTCTGTTTTTGTCTTTTCAATTTTCTGTTTGTTGTTTGTATATGTTTGATAGAAACATAATTATATGTGTGTTATTCAAGTTATGTTAGTTTGTTTCTGTTTCAAGTTGATAGAAGTGATCTACACAGCCACTCATTAGTTATGTTAATCAGACTTTTCAAAAATGTCAATGACTACGTATTGAATTCTTCACAAGTAGTGCATTTTTTATGAAACCAACACAAATACAACATCATTTTTATTTTAGTAGAGTCGGAGCAACATAGATCATCAGCATAGCAAAATAGGAAAAAGTAAAGCAGTAAGCAAATTGATCAGTTTGGTTTATGATTGAAATCACTTGATATTAGAAAGTTTATATTTTTGAAAATTTATGTAGAAGAGTACTCAAAACTACAGAATTGGCTAATAATTTTGTGGTTCTGCATCTTTAGAATCATAAATCAGCCTTAAAATGTTCTCTATAACTCAGTATCAACTTCCACGATTTTAATTTTACATATATTTATACTTTGTGAACGAAAGTTATGTCTCTGATTGTTAGGTTTTTTTTAAAGGGCAAAACACTCTATACAAGGATTTTATTTTTATTTTCAGGTTCGAATTTGAGATCTGCAAAACTACATGTCAAAGTTATTTTTGATGGACTAAAATAGACTTATTCCTAAAATTTAATTTAACAAAAAGGGAAATATAATCAAATTATTTAAAAATTAAGAAAGACAAATTAAAACCTTTACATAATTTGACACATGGCAAAATAATTGGCTAAAATTTTTGTCCCACAAATAGTCAACTCACCTGTCAGAAAAATGACATTCCTATTTTCTTTTCCTAATTTTAGTTTGGACACTTTGAAAACAATTAAAGTATCTTTGTCCGGTTATGGCCGTTCAAAGCTTTGATTATAACAAGAAAGATGATTGAAAATATCAGTTTTCTTCGTTTTAATTTGTTTGTTTTATTATTTTTATAAAATATTTTTTAAATTTTAATATATTTTTCGTACTTTATACTTTAATTTGTCTCAAAAAGAATAATTTTTTTTTTAATTTTAGCGTTTCACGTTCAAGATTATAACATTAAAAGATATTTTGATATGTTTTTTTAAATAACTTTAATTTAATATTATATCATTGAAAAATCTTCTTTACTTATATATTTTTTTTAATTTGAATTTTTAAATTTCAATATTCCGGGCGACATGTTTAAAAATCATTTTAAAAGCATATGATTCAAAGATTTTTTTCACTTTCTTAAACTTATATCAAGTCGATAAAAACTAGAAAAACAAAATTAAAACGAAGTCTCACTTTTCAATACACATATTACAACTTTCATTGAGTCTCAATATATACTTTTTAATTTATTTTTTTCAAGAATTTACTTGTTGGAAGAACCCCACCAGAAGAAAACTCCAAAAAAACAGATTAAAAATCCCAACTTTGAGTTCTTCTTTCAACAATTTTAAGTTTCAGTGAATCTCAAGATGTAATTTTTTTTCAAGAATTCATCTCTTAGGAAAACCCTATAAGAAGAAAACTCCAAAAACAGATTCAAAATCTCACCTTTTTTTAGATCTTTTCAACATTTTTCAGTTTATTAGCTTACAAAAATCACTGAACAAGGAAGAAGGGATTCAAGAAAAAGTGGAATAAAAAAATGTCATTTGTTTTAGGGGTTGTGTTTGGAATAGCATTTGGACTTGCTATAATAGTTGCTTTTGTGAAATCTGAAAATGCTAGATCCAAACAACGTACTGATCTGGTTAGTCAACTAAAGTCTTTGTTTTTTTTGGATCTTTATTTTTTTCCATTTCTGGGTTTGTTTTTGTATTTATGTTGTTTTTTTGGTTGAATTGTAAAGGCTAGTGGAATTGCTGCATTTGCTAGAATGACAGTGGAAGATTCAAGAAAAATCTTTACACCAGAACAATACCCTTCTTGGGTTGTTTTCTCAAATCAACAAAAGGTGAAGTCTTTAACTTTTTTTTAGGATGTATTTGGTAGGATGTAGTGGCGGAGTCAGAATTTTTAGTTTATATGGGTTCTAGACCACTGTTCTTTTTGTTTTGTTGGGTTTCTGAAAGCTATGTTGCTCGGACTCTCAGAAAATGTTGTTTGTACCCATTTTGGATTCTCTAAAGTTGCACTAGTTTGGAGTATACGACACTAACCATCAACCGTAACCATTTTTGAAGAGTCCGAGCAACATTGACTGAAAAGACTATTTTTACATCTTATAACGTTAATATAGGGTTAAACCAAAGCTACTGGATTTTGATGTACTTGTAGCTAAAGCAATGTCAGTTATCATAAATCTGAAAAATGACTTATTTTCTGGAAAATGTTTTTTGTGTTTGGTTGGAGAATGGAAAGCTTTTCTGGGAGAAGACATTTATTGAAGATTGAATAAGCAAATCGGATAGTGTTTTGGTGAAAAATATTTGAGTAGTAAAGATTGATAATAATGTTTATATGTTGAGATAATTGTTTGCTCCTTTTTGGTGGAAAATGTTTTCGCAAAACATATGCTCTAGCAGCCAAAATCAGAAAAAAGAGATTACAAACACACCGTTGATGTCCTTATCTGTTTTTGGAGCACATAGTGACCTTATAAGATCATTGAGATTAAATTCATGCATTATGGTTCAAATTGTGCTCTTTGGTTGCAAGACTGTCCCTTTATGGACTTTGTTTATTTTCTATCTAGAATAGATGTTGTGCTTTAGTTTATTGAGAGCAAAAAATGACCTTTTAAATTTTTCAATTTTGTTCTTACAGTTGGCATGGCTTAATTCTCATCTTGAAAAGATCTGGCCCTATGTGGATGAGGTTAGGGGTTCAATGTCTATACATAGTTTAGTTTCTCACTCTATTGCGATTCTGCAATTTTCTGTATCCCCTTTTTTTGGTTCTGATTTCTGATTGTTGGAACTTTTTTGTTGCTAATTGAGTCGGTATGGGTATATATGGTCAGGCAGCATCAGAACTAGTAAAGTCAAGTGTGGAGCCAATTTTGGAACAATATAGGCCTGTGATTTTGGCGTCATTAAAATTTTCAAAGTTCACTCTTGGTACAGTTGCTCCACAATTCACAGGTTAGTAGACGATGGCTGGCATAACATGCCTCAAAGCTCTTGCATATTGTACTACCTTAAAGTTTTAGGAGTCACTTATACATATGAACAAACTTATCAGTCCTCTAGGTCTTTATGGCATGCATATGTTTGGAGTAGCATAACATTTCCCTGCACGGACACCACCACCATCAAAAAAAAAAAAACAGGGCATAACATTTTCCTGCCATTTATTGCCTCTTGAGATGTCAAAAATGTGACAAATAATTTGAGACAGGCAGGGGTATAAAAGATATTCAAACCTCAAAGAGCAATCCTATCATCTCGTGTCAGTTAATCCTTAATAAAAGAAACTGCTTGTGAGGATGAATCTCACTACATTTAACAAATGCTTGATCTCATATATATGCCACTGCAGGGATTTCTATTATTGAAGATGGAAGTGAGGGTATTACTATGGAATTAGAGATGCAATGGGATGGGAATCCAAGCATAATACTCGATATCATGACCTATGTTGGTGTAGCATTACCGGTGCAGGTAATTAGTTTCACCATATGTTGCTCGGACTCTCCGAAAATGTAGCCGCACCCGTGTCGGATTCTCCAAAATTGCACTACTTTTGGAGTATCTGACATGCACCCATCGACATTTTTTGAAGAATCCGAACAACATACTTTCACCTCAGAGTTGTGCCACATACTTTAACTGTTTCACATGATATGGTCATAATTTCTGCTGAGATGCAAGTATTTCTGTTATCTCTTTGAATACTCAAATTGAAGAACGCACTGGTATTACTTGATGTCCTCAAGTCTGCGTTTATTGTTTCTGGAAGAGCTTGTACTTATCGAATTATGTTTTCTATAAAAGCTTGTTGAAATGGGAACAAACAACTGTTTCAGCTTAACTAGTCTGTATTTGTGTCTTACACTTGCAAGTTATCCCATATGATTTGCATGGACATGCTCGTGCTTATGTGTTTTTCTTGGACTGAACACAAAATGAAAAGTTAAATGTCATTATATTCCCTGCGATACGTCCTTAATAGTAATCTAAAAGAGTTGCACGGTTTAAGAGTGAAGAAATGAAGACACTAGTAATTTATCCACGGAAGTTTCTATTTTAGTTCCTGAAATATTTGCATCATGCTATGTTCCAACTCTTATGAATCTGATTTTAACTTTGTGATTGTTGTTCTCCTTTCATTTAGGTGAAAAACATCGCGTTTACTGGTATTTTCAGGCTCATCTTCAGGCCACTTGTTGATGAGTTTCCTTGCTTCGGAGCTGTATGTTACTCTCTAAGGCAGAAGGTGTTGTATAAACCTCATTTTTTTCTTTTATCTTTCATTTTCCTGTGTAGCACTTTGTGCACATACATGCACTGGAGTCAATGTAATCATGTTATTTATATAATCAATTAAAACCAAAGCTATTTCTTTTGTTTTGAATTAAAACTAGATTCTGAGTGCTTAATTGAGTATCAACTCGGTCTACAATTCAAGGATTTAATCACATGTCTATTTTAATTTGGATGTTTATATACAAGCTAGGCTACTCAGGTGCATATCTCACAATTCACCCCTAAACTCTATAGGAAAATGACAAGTAATTTTCATTGTTTGCAGAAAAAGCTGGATTTTACTCTTAAAGTAGTTGGTGGTGACATGACAGCAATTCCTGGCCTTTCTGATGCAATTGAGGTTTGGGCAAACTCTTACCACTAAATCTGTTTCTCTGTTTTGTTATCCTTCCACAACAACCAATGCAGTTTGATGTGGATGTAATTGTTCTTTGATAAAGTTGATGAGATGTATCGAAGGCCTACAGATGCCATGGATATTTGGCTGGCGTAGCCAAGCCTTATTTTGTTTCCCCTTATTCTTTCTCAAAAGAGAATGGAAGGAACAAAAAGAATTGAAAATTTTGTACAAGGATATGGTGTTTTTGTAGTGGTTTTTTTCATCCTTGTTTAGAAAATTCGGGAGCTTGATTCACGACATGTAAACAAGATGAAACTATGTCTCATGTTTCTTTGGTAAACATTCTATGTTGTCTTGAACTTGCCTAAAACTTCTACATTTCAATATGGATAATGGTATTTACTTGAATATTGAAATGGCACATACATTTATGAGAATCAAGGAGTGTTATGTGAAAACTTTCTAACAACAATTCTTTTGTTTCTTGGTGCATTCTCTAAGACTATTCTCATTTGAGAAAAGAGAGGAACAACAAATTTACTGCTTTGAGTTGTTTGCCTGAACTTGAATTTTTTTATGCAGTCATAAAATGGAATGCTTAACAAGTGTTAGTTATGATTTTCTACACTTCAAATGTACTAAAATGAATTTATTTCTCCAGGGAACCATCCGGGACGCTGTTGAAGACTCTATCACGTGGCCAGTTCGAAAAGTTATTCCCATTTTACCTGGGGATTATAGGTATTGATATTGACAATGGATTCTTTGAACAATCTTGGTTTCAGTGACCCACTATATCTATGAGCTGCCCCGATCTTGGTTCAAGCAAAACACATTTACTTCTCGTTGACGGTTGAACCTTGGAAGGACCTTCAAATACTCCCTCCATTCCAACTTATTTGTCTTACTTACCATTTTAGTCCTTTTCAAAACTTCTTTCCTTTTTTGATAACTCTTTAATTCTAACTTTCCACATGGCATCTTTAAGACCACAAGATCAAAGAACATTTTGATACATTATGTATATCTTTAATTTAAGACCACATGATTCGAAAGTTTTCTTTTACTTTCTTAAACTCCGTTCCAAATCAAAACCAGACAAACAAATTAAACGAAGGGAGTACAAGATTTCCAAAAGCAGAATTAGGACTAAGATTTGGAGAGTAGTCCCCTCAACTTGTGTCGGACTTCCGTCCATTTTGCGTTGAACTAGGAAAGCCAAAATGTTATCTCATGCAATTTCGTAAATATCTCATGTTTCGATCGGAGCTGTAAAAGAAATTTTTCAGTAGATCCTTCTGCATATGTATTTTAACCGAAAAAGACAAGTTTAACATTTAGATTTTGATTGGCAACTGCTTAATCCTTATTGACATTCTATTTTCTTGTTTACAGTGACCTTGAACTGAAGCCTACCGGAGTATTGGAGGTGAAACTTGTTCAGGCAAAGGAGTTAACAAATAAAGACCTCATTGGAAAATCTGATCCTTTCGCTGTATTATATGTACGCCCTCTACGTGACAGAATGAAGAAGAGCAAAATAATTGTAAGTTATTCATGGAAAAGTTTCTTTAATTCATTTGATCAAGTTAGGATTAAAGTAACAATCTTCCTTTCAGAACAACGATTTGAACCCAATATGGAATGAGCATTTTGAGTTCGTAGTCGAAGATCCATTGACACAACACTTGGTGGTAAAAATCTATGACGATGAAGGGCTTCAGTCAGCTGAACTAATTGGATGTGCCCATATCTGTTTGAATGAGCTTGAGCCTGGTAAAGTGAAGGATATCTGGTTGAAGTTGGTGAAAGATTTGGAAATTCAGAGAGATCAGAAAAATAGGGGCCAGGTGACGACTCCGATTCCGACTCCTTTTTACTTTCCATGGCCATGTCTGATGCATGCTGTAGTAGCTAGAAATATACCACATATAGTACTCGTAAATTTGATGGAAAATGTAGGCACAACATAAAAAATGTTGGAAAGCTAGTGATTTTTCAGCAATAATTATATTAAACAGCATTTTACTGTTCAAAATGAATGGCACCCAGGGGGGGATCCAGAGGATCCCAGTTTTAGTTTTCATGTATATACTATAGATGTTGAATCCCCTTGGCTTCCTGGTGTATTTATTTCTTTTTATTTTGCATCCCCTTATTGAAAATTCTAATAATGGCTCCGGCACTGGTGATACCAATTGTCCTGTGAATAGTACGAGTTTGTTCCTGCTCATTATATTCTTAATGATATGATCTTGATGACTTGATCCACTGAGTGCATTAGACCGGAAGACAACAGGGGGGAGGGATCACAATCCTGCAGAACGTAGATAATATGATGCATTATAGCAGTCTCTGTGCTTGATGTGTTAACTGTTCTCATTATCTTTGGTTAGGTGCACTTGGAGCTATTGTACTGCCCGAATGGCATGAATAATGGGCTAAGTAACCCTTTTTCTCAGAATGAGTCAATGACTTCATTAGAGAGAGTTCTTAAAAACTCGGCAGAAGGAAAAGAAGCTAGTCCAAACGGAAGTGAAATCAACAATAGAAGAGAGGTAATAGTACGAGGGGTACTTTCTGTTACCGTAGTATCAGCTGATGATCTGCCCCCAGCTGATATAGGGGGGAAGGCTGACCCCTACGTCGTTCTGATCATGAAGAAGGCTCAAATCAAGAACAAAACCAGGGTATCCTTTCTTCGTATTATTTAATTCTCAGTAAATTTATTTATGATGTTTTCCCTTTTTTGGTAAGTAGGAGAAGAAACAGTATGCCATGATCCTCATTTTTGCATATGATCTCTATGTAGCTTTGGCTCGGACTCTGTATTATACACTCGATAAGTACAAATAATTAATTTCAACCCCAGTAAATCAAATGAATTTTATATGATGCTGATCATCACATCCCAAAAAAATATCTAACGTTTATTATCTGTTTCCCTTAGGTTGTAAATGAAAGTCTAAACCCGGTATGGAATCAAACTTTTGACTTTGTTGTTGAGGACGGATTACATGACATGCTAATGCTGGAAGTCTGGGACCATGACACATTTGGAAAGGTAAGAGTATCTGCCCCTTGAATAAGTTCCATATGATTATCCGATGACTATTTTTGGTCCTCACGCAATATATCATCAAGCACTTGTTTAACATCATTAGCATCTTTCCATCACCTCATAGCCCAACACGCCCATTACTTGTTTAACATCATTAGTAAACAATGAGCTAAACAATAATGCCAATATATCATTAAGCATTGGAAAAGCGCTCATGTAATGGACGTGTTGGCCTATGATCCATTGTTTAGCTCATTGATCCTGCCCATCTCAGTCAAGTGATCTTTGAGTGGGCAACTCATTTTGACCCGCCTAAATTTAGCCTAACTCGCCCAGCTAACACCCCTACGTGCAAGTATATGTAAATTTCGTAGAGTACTCTTGTCAAATCTTATTTCTTGACTATTGTATTGATTCATTTTTCGAATTCATCCAACTTTCTTCACAGGATTTCATGGGAAAATGCATACTGACTTTAACAAGGGTTCTAATGGAAGGTGAATACAAAGACACGTACGAATTAGCCGAGGCTAAATCAGGGAAACTGAACTTGCATCTCAAATGGAATCCACAGCCAATATACAGAGACTACCAATGATGAACATCAAACTTCAGTTTTACATTCTTGTTAGTTTTGTACAGGGAGTAAAATTTCTTTGATTCCCTAATAGACTGGGAACGACAGCACGTATAATCGAATATTTTCTGTACATGATTTAATAATAACAGAAGAGAGATACTGTAAAGCTGTGAAACTTTTGAAGAGAAGCTGAAGTTGAAGCTGGACAAGAATAAAAATTGAGTAATTTTTCTAGTTGAAGTTATTATGTACTACTAGCAACTCTCTTTTTAGCCTTGGCTATATGACAATTTTTCATTCGTTGAAGTGTGTGACTATCTGAGCACATTTTTATTTACCCAATGATATCTTCGACACAACCTCTCGTGTGTGAGCTTGATTCGTTTTTAATGGGCCAAGGATGTGAATTTTCTTTGTTTTGATAATGGTTGGCATAGAGACTTGAACTAGGGACCTCTGCCTACTATGATACCTAGTGTGATGGATCATCTCATCTAAAAGTAGGTTTTTTTCTTTTTTGGTTTCCCACTCGATACCTGCTTTGGGTCTGACTAATTCGGATTCATGCTGGGAAGTTTCACTTTAGGGGAGTAAAACGCTCCTTATCAAAGAAGACTCCATATCCATAGGTCAAATCCGAGACCTTTTGTTAAGGGTGAATGAGTATTTACTGCTTCACCACAACCTTTGATGGCGGGTAAGATTTTTCTCAAAAGAAAAACTAAAAACTAGCCTATTAAATATTCTGAAGGAATATTCATCTTCCAAAACTAGAATAAAATAAATTAAGTAAATGCATTGTGAATATTCAAATAAAATAATTCTTTCAGAAACAGAAATGATGCAGTGAACAGCACAAACTCTTATTTGAATGATAAATATTTGGTGGAAATTTAGCCAAATAGTCCAATAACATACCCCGTATAATCCCACAACTAAGGTCTGGGAAAGGTAGTGTGTACGCACACATTTTCTGATAAACCCTCGGCTCAAGTAATTAGCCAAATAGTCCAAGAAAGCAAATAGATATTCAAACTTATTAGTTGCCATTGGGATATTAATCTATATGGCCATAAAACTGCAACTAAGTTGAGAGCAAGTTGCAGAAATATGTTCTCACAGTTGTGCAGTTGAAGCCCTGTTTAAAATGAGTGAACGGAGACGATATTGATTCAACTTTCTCTGCTGATGATTCTGTCCCCTGCATGACCATAAATCGCGTGAGTTTAACCTTTATATACTGACAATGTGAAAAAAATCGCCTAAATGATAACACTACTGATATTTGTCCATAGTAAGTGAGATTAGTCCTCGGAAAATAAGACAGAGTATCTACTACAGTAAGTTAAAAGGAAAATTCAATTCAGATTCTCCAGATGAAATATATTCTGCAAAGGTAGGAAGATCATACTGACCAGTACAGATTGTGTAACACGAATGAGTCGATTTTAACTTTCTTTCCATCGTCATTTCTGTTCCAATGGTAGAATGCATGTGTTCTGTTCTTAATCTCTAGTGTAGAATGACCATAACTGGATTCGCGGAACGCAGAGTAATCTGGTTGAGGATCTCTAAATCTGCAGAAATAAACAAATGAATCTATAGTTCTAGAGCAATTTAAGAAGTTATAAGGTAGTTGAAGCACATAAGCAAGGTGCACGAAACATCACATATTTATGCAGGGTCCAAGGAAGGGCCACACCACAAGGGAGTGTGTGATGTAGAAAGCATACACTAATGCAAGGATCAGTTACTGAGTTCACGGCTCAAACTCATGACCTATAGGTCACACGGGGACAACTTAATCGTTGCTCCAAGTATCCAATATGTTTATAGTACATACGTATTTATAAGTGTTCTTCTAAAATCTTACTAGTGCAGTACATGTATCCTAATAAATGGATCGAGTGAATTCATGTACTCGAG
This sequence comes from Solanum acaule, assembly GCA_036250505.1. Taxonomy (NCBI): domain Eukaryota; kingdom Viridiplantae; phylum Streptophyta; class Magnoliopsida; order Solanales; family Solanaceae; genus Solanum; species Solanum acaule. Next base: position 7,722 of record JAJOOR010010229.1, on the reverse strand, counting down.
ATGAACCTAGTTTATTAACCTAATGAGCACATTGTAATGTCATTCACGAGCGATTCTCTGCAATAACATGTAACTTACCTTGCAGCAAGACCTTCTTTATTTCCTCCATCACCAACAGTTATGTAAACTGGAGCTGTTTTATCAGGTACGGGATAAGGATCACCACTCGAGATGTTAAAGCGTATATTTGATATGCGATACTGGAAAAGAAAAAAAGAATTTTTTTAGCAATGTCAACTTTAGAAGAAGGAAATGAAGGCATATTGTCAACTCTCTTATAGTTCATACTTCAGATACATACTCCCTCAGTCCCTCTGTTTCATTTTGTTCGTCTTACTTTCCTTTTTAGTCCGTTTTAAAACTTCAGATATATACTCCCTCAGTCCCTCCGATTCATTTTGTTTGTTGTCTTACTTTCCTTTTTAGTTTGTTTCTTTCCTTTTTTGGCAACTTTCTAGTTCTAACTTTCCACGTGACATGTTTAAGACTACATGATTAAATGACATTTTGATACACTCTATGTGTCTTTAGTTTAAGATCACAAGAGTCAGAAGTACTTTTTACTTTCTTAAACTCCGTGTCAAGTCAAAAATAGATAAACAAATTGAAACAAGAGTATCACATGTTTGTTCTCGTTTTTTTCTTTGTCCTCGGACGAGTAGGAAAACCAGTACGATGAAATGAAGTGACTTACTGATCGTTCGTAGGCGTGGACATGACCAGCAAAGATCACATCAACTTTGTGTTCGATAAACCATGCTTCGAAGACGGATCTCATACTTTCTCCTTCCATGAAATGAGCTACATTACTGTTGTAGATAGGAACATGCATAAGAACTATAAGCCAAGGAGTTTTCTCTCTGTCCACATTTTTGAATTCCTCTCTCAGCCACTTCCATTGTGGTGTATATTTTACTGCATTATAGAAAACATAGAGACTAAGTACCTGTGTGAACAATGCTTACTTCGCAGAAATTCTCGATATGTCTATAAACATCGAAACAAGGGCCATAAGGTTGTTACTTCGCGTTTAAGAACATCAAGAACGATTACTTTATTCTAAACATGAAGAGGTTAGAAACTTTGCGAAAATCATAAAATCAGCATTGTTGAAGAAGTATGTGACCGTATTATCTAAAATCTTAAACTGTCAGAGAGAGAAAGCACTTTCATTTACTTGAATCTATTCTCAACATGATCTCTCACGTGCAGGCCTAATTCTTTCTTCCCTCGTGGACCAAGTACGTAGAAATTCTTTCTAATAATGAGTGGCGTGGTCTGATACTATACTGAAGTGTGTGACCATCACATTTCAGAGGTTAAATTGTTTAGGGAGAATGCATTTTCATTTACTTGATTATATTCTCAACAAGTACCTCAGATCGAGAAGGTCAAAATAGCTAACCATAGAAACAAACAAGAATCATGAAACAGGAACGGATAAATTACCGAAAGGAGAGTAGGTTGATAGCACAATTATGTGAGCAGACGCCCTCCTGATGGAATACCAAAGCGGACTAGTGCTGTTTGAAGCTTGATATGGCGTTGGATATCTGTACAGATACGACTTGAACATAGTTACTTCTCCCTGTGCATAATAAGAAAAACAGTTGATTTTTTAAAACACTGCTATAAGCATTTAGCAACACTATGTTAAACATATGAACTTGAGCTGTGTTGCAGGACTTCACCATATATGGCATATATTCTATCTCATGATTCCCGGTATTCCAAATCCACGGTTGATATGCTGTACTTGGTTCAACAAAGCGTCCCCATGAATCCCAACGGACTCCAACATCATGATACTTATATCTGTCCGCATAAGATAGATCTCCCACAAACAAGACACTCTTAGCTCCACTATTCATGTAATGTTGAAGAGTCGAAAGAGAATTATATGTTTGTCCGAGATCACCTGGAAAGAACGACACACGAACACTAATAATGATACACTGAACTACCAATCTCAATAAGAGTTCAGACGTGCACAAACGTCATTATGTTGTAAAGTATAACTCAGACAAATGAGAAATGAAATATATAAACTACTCACCTATGATGCCAAATGTGTATGAAGCATCTGGATCAACCTTTGGAGGAGTTTCAAACCAAAAGTTTCTAGCAGAGTCACCATTTCCGATTTCATAGTAATACTTTGTGTCATACTATAACAGAGGTAAAACATAACTGATCAAAACTAGACAGAACTTTATGCAAATACAATAGCATGATGTATATGACACTTCAACGAAGAGATGACATTGCGATTCTTTCCTTGTCTAAAACTATAAAAACAAAGAGTTTTTATTACCTGAAGTCCGTTAAGAAAGCACTTGTGTATATATCCAGACTTGTAGGTGTAAAATGTGTAGTTTGTGAATGATCCTTTAGCTGTAAAATCATATTTTCCCTTAGATAATCCGTAACGTACTTCACTAGACCCCGGTTTATCAGGCGTAACCCATGAGACTATTACAGCCTTTCCTTCATAGTCACCCTGTGTTATATGCACCTATAATAGAATGAAGTTATTAGCATTTTAGATGACACGTAAACACATAAGAAACTGCATTTTATCCACAGTAGACAGAACGTTGCACTCCAAGATTATGATGAGTACAGTTGTCGATATTACAATGTATTCTATCATCACCTTCACAGTTGTAACAGCACACGAGAACTACTAGTGGTTGAACTCGAAAGGGGGGATTGTTGTCAAATGCCTGGAGGACTCAGCTTGGCCAAACCTCATTAAATCCTTGTGTTATATTCTCTTCTCTATTTGCTTTGATTGTGTGATTGTGTACTAGTTACCCCACGATCTTCCACAACACTTGCCTTAGGCAAATCCCATATCGAAAAGGAAAGGGAAAGTTAGTTTCCTTAGTGATCATATAAAGGCGAGTTCAGGATTCAACCATTGATGCATCTTTTGGCTAAAAGCACAAAACCTTAAGGCCCAAAATCCTAGAGGTGACTCATAAGGGTCGGGCCAAAACGGACAATACCTTAACAGTTGAACCTAGGCCATGACAACAATGATCATACACAACTTTGTAATCTGAGTATGCAATTTGGCACTGAGCTATATAAATCATGCTATACTCGAATTGAACATATTATATCAAGTTCGCGAAGATGCTACACAAAAACTAAACTCATAGATATATTGTTGTAGAAGATCAAAACAGAACAAAAGGTAAAGTAACTTACTTGTTGTGGAGCATTGTAACCTTTAGGAACAGCAAACACTTCATTTTCAAGAGGGATATCAACAGCTGGAAACTCACTACGAATAAATGAACTCGTTACACCAGCATTTCCATTGTCTATCAATGTCAAAAACACGAACAATGAAAAGAAGAGATGAAGCAACATTGCCTCCTCTCAAGTAACAATATTTCAACGAAACCAATTAACGATTCACTGCATCCAGAACAAACCAATGTAGTTATTAAAAACGGAAAATTTGGAAGGCAAACCTTATGTTAAAGAAGAAAAAAAATCAAAGTATATGCTTAGGTGAACATATATATCTATGTCTGTTGACAAATGACAAACCATAATTGATCAAATTCGCGGACGTTCCTATGAGGAAACACTCATGATACTAGAACTCATGCCTTATCGAGTAGACTAAATTGGAAAGTAAGACAAACAAACTGAAACGTAGGAAGGATTGTTTTTTTCAACAAAGGGAGTTTCACTTGTACCTTTTTGTGTCCGTTCTTATTTATACTGTCAGCGTATATAACTTAAATTCATGAATTTGCATTTGAACAACATGAAAGTGATAAAGAAAAAGTACCTTGAAAAGTTGAAATTAATCACAAGCTAGATAGGGAATTGAAGTGAAAATATTGGTAAGTTGTTTATTTTTTGGTATTGTTAGTATTATTATTATTATTGAAATAGAATTGTTTATTTGATGAGTAAACTTTGAGTATAAGTAGAAAATAAGAATGATGAGTAAAGATAGCAGCATGATATGGCGCAAGATTGGATCATTCAAAATGTGTTGTCTCAGTCAATTATTGGATGGAATGTCACTTTCTTTGTATGTTCTTTTTTTATTTTCGATTCGATGTTCTATATTCAGATTAAATTTTGATTCAATTTATATTTGTGTTGAAAAGATTTATATTGTGAGTTAAAAGGGTTCCCTCACGACAAAAGGAATTTCATACATTTAATTGCACGATTTGTACTTTAAATAGATTGGTCTTTAATTTTTGTATTTTAAAAATAACTTACGTCTAATAGGGCATAAGTTCTTTTTAAGGCACGAGACATATATATAAGTTCTTTAAAAGTGTGGGGTGTAACTTGTTGAATTAAGTTGTGTTGTCTCAGTCAGTTATTGGATGGGATGGGATGTCTCTTTCTTCTTGTTTTTTTTCAAAAGATTTTTTTTTTTTTGGTTTCCAACTAGATATTTTATATTTATATTGTGGTTTGATTAAGTTTAAATTTATGACGGAAAGTCTTATATCTCACTCACAAAGGGGATTGCATACATTTAATTACACAATTTGCCCTTGTTGATTTTAAATTTTTTTCCCTTTAAAATCAACTTAAATCTTAATTTTTGTAGTTTAAAAACTTACTAAAGATAAAAAGAAACACTCTTTTTTTAGACTGATAAAAAAGAACACTTATATTGAGACGGCAAAGTATAATCTAATTATTATTTTTTAATAACAGTGATGTCCAGATCAGATTGCGATAAGTATAAATCAACCAGTTTTAAGATCTAGTTTTATTTATTTTTTTGTACTGAAATTTAAATCTATTTTAAAATTCCAGTGGGATGGGAAGTTTGTTTAAAGTGATTTCTTTTGTGAATTATTCTGACAACAGATTGGTTTCTTTTAAAAGAAACTGTTTGTTTCTATTGTAGATATGATAATAATGGCATAATTATTATATTTTGCCCATCATGAAGCAAACATAATTGTTTAAATTTGTGCCTTCGTATGATAAATGGAAGTAAATATTTACTTTTTCAAAAATGATATTCTTTGTCATATTCTCTGAAAAAGAAAGAATTATATGAGGCATGAGCTTTGCCCATACTTAGTGTAGCTCACAGAAGGGTACAAGTAAAATAATTTTGCACTCCATGTTTACATGAAATTATACTAATATATTATAATTAAGTTATATATTAAGGTGACACATGCATTAATTATTAACTATAATTTAGTGAGAAAGAATATTTATAGAAACGATAATAATAACATATTCAGTATACTTATTACTTATGTTACTAACTCTTATCTTTATTTAATATTTGTCAACTTATTACTTATAGAATTATATTAACAATTCATATAATAATTGCATCACTGAAAGGATGTTTTTCAATGTTGAGTTGATAGAATCTTACCTAAAACTAATAACTTAGAAAACAATATTAAATACTACTAATAATTTTCATCTAAATGGTGTAAGAAAAAACAAAGTTTGTTTATATTTTAGGCCTCGAATTGAAATTTCGTTTTAGGCCCCCAATTATGTTAAGCCGTCCTGCACAAGTAAAGCCTTAGGTACATAACATGCAAATCTCATTTCACAGGTGAAGCCTTAGGTACATAATATGCAAATCTCATATTTAACTCATAAAAATAGAAAAGTTATTTCCGATAGTTGTTCAACAATAATTATAAAGATATTTGTCATATTTCTTATGGATTGATCTGAATATCGGGTATATAATTTTTTGCTGGTATATGTTATATGGGCATAATAAATTGTAGCTCACATGTAGTATGGGCATGCTAATAATTTGTTTGTCCATATATATGTGGTCTTGCTGAATAATTGATAATCTTTTTAATTGGCTAGTAAACATTTACTATTTCGAATTCAAACTATATGTGTTATATTGATAATGTAAATAAAAAGATTAAAACACAGTTATTATTAGTATATTAGGAAGAAATATTAAGGTATAATAACATAAACGTTCTAGTTAACTTGAATTCAACTGATATTTATGCCCTCCAATTTTGAGTGTGTACAAGTAGGCACGGTAACTTGTACAAAGTTAAATAAGTAGACACATGTGTCCTATATGACAATTCGCATCCTACCTAGTGTCTTACGTGTAGTATGTCACGTAGGATCTGCATGTCTACTTGTTCAATTCTACACAAGTTTAACTATCTACTTGTCCACACTCAAAGCTAGAGGGCATAAATGTCCACTGAAGCCAAGTTAAATGGCACATTTATGTATTATGCCTATGTTAAAAGCACATTACTTTGGTGCATGCATGTACCATAATGTAAGATTTCCTCAAACACAAAAAATATCATTAGAAACAAATATAACAGAATATTTGAGGATAAAGATTATGCTCTATAAATCACATACAATTGAACTTCACTTCATGTCAACTACAGAACAATAAGTTTCATCAATCATCTGGGAAACCTAAATATCTATAAATAAGTTCAGCAACTGGTTTCGCGTCACCTGGTTGATATGGAACAAGAGACCCCGGATCCATATCCGATATAGTCTTGTATAATGTTTGTGGACGAGCACAATACAAATGTTTTCTCTCAGCCAGTTCTTCTGCAAGCTCACTTTGATGGTTGTCCATTAGATCCTCATTGACTACCACTATTAACGGTTTGCCCAGTCGTAATGTCTCAAATATGCTCCCTGAACCTGCAGTACTCAAATGTGTGATTACATAGCCTTAGCCTTGCAACTTTTGAAGTCCTATAATGACAAGAAATATCGGTTGTTTTCCCTATTCACAACAAGTTTTCCAAATTATTACTTTAGAACTCCATAACTCAAAAGGACAAAAATCTTGATCCCATAAGCTTCAATGTCTGGTTCTGCTTCTGCTCAGAAACGAAGTGCATGAACTTTACAGCCAATCATATGTTTATGAGGCCACAAGCAATAGCAGCCGAAAACATTTGCAAGCAGAGGTTGACATTACATCACATCATGAGATAGACGTGTTGAAGAAAACAGAGACATTTCAACATGCTTGGAAATCCGACTCCCCCAATGATTCTGTGTCAGTTATTGTGACCATTGGAACAGTATGAAAATATTTTAAGTGTCTCAGTGAGAGAGCTAACTTTGGGTTTTGGCATCATACAACTAGTATCTAGATCTATGGGTTAATTTCCCTAGTCAGGGCTAATAAGGATTTCAAGGGGAAGACTGCAACATAATAACAGAAGAGGTAACCCCTCTAGGTATTCAATTCCCAGAGGAGAACTTCATGCAGACAGCCACGCCGGCCTGGATACAACAACACATTATGCGCCTAAGTAAAGAGTTCGGGGTAGATTTCAAAGGCTGTGAGGAGAAAGCGGCAGAATTATTTCAAAAAATCGACAGGAACAAGCTGGAAAACAAAGGCATCCAGAATGAGCAAAAAGTTCAGAAAAGAAAAGGGTTAAATGAGCTGAAGAGTCTAGAACTGGACACCAATTTCATGAGTTATGGCACAAGAAGCAAAGGGGGATTTTTGGCTATCAAAGATCAATGAAGTTAAACATAGTTTCTTGGAATGTGAGGGGGTTAAACTGTGAAAGGAGGAGAGGTGTGATAAGGAACATGTTGTTAAACTGGAAAGCTGATGTTGTTTGCTTACAAGAGACAAAAATAGAGGGGAATATTTCCAACATAGTAAAGGAGGTATGGGGCAGTAGATGGGCAGATTTTGTACAATTGGAGGCTAGTGGA
>JAJOOR010010228.1:0-15533 GCA_036250505.1 Solanum acaule | reverse complement strand
AGACATTCATTGGCGGAAGAAAGTTTGGAAACATCAATTTTATTTAGAGACTGGGTCAACGCCGAGAGGAGGAATTATAATTTGCCAAAGTTAAGTTCCAAACAAGAAGCTTGGATTAATGCGGTAATTGGATCTAGTGATGATGAATTAGAGTCACAAGAGTTTCTAGCAAGTTTGCCAACACCGGAGGATGTTACCGTCGATATGATGCGACAATTAGAACTGAATTTTAAAGGAGAATACAAATATTAGATTACATCCGAGGACTAATTGAAACAGAACCCTTCCTAGAAGGTGGCTGCGTAGATTAGTTACTCCACTAATATTTGTAAATTGTAACTTCTAAGTTCTAAGTTGCAATTATAATTTATTGAATAAATTTGAAGGCTTTATTCAAGTCTTTTTTATATAAATATTGTCTTGCATTTTAATTTTAATTTTAAAATACTTAATTTAAAAATTGAAATTTGACATTTGAAATTTCAAGTTAAATTCTTTTATAATATTTAAAATACAAATTTGAACTTCTCAAAATTGAACTTCTCAAATTTGAAATTTGAAACTTGAAACTTGAAATTTAAAAACTTAAGCATTTTTTATTAGCTAAAAATGTTATTGAAAACCAAATAAACTAAAAATGTTATTCAATAACATATAATTTCAATACAAATAAATAAACATATAAAAAAAATAAAAATCCCACGTCCCGTCCCGCCAAATCCCGTCCCATTCCATATATATAGTGGGACGGGATGGGACGAATTTTTATCCCGCCAATCCCGATCCCGGCTGAATCCTGGCCAAGGCGTCCTCCGTCTCGTCCCGTCCCCCAGTCTCCGTCCCCTTGCCAGCCCTACCAAACGCTAGTTTAAAGTGTATTAAATGGTGTATACATAATTTTTTCCGTCAAATATCACCTGAAGTTTTATTACCATCAACCAGCCGAAGGGCTGGCCTTCGTGGTTTAGTGAACGGTGTTGTTGAAAAGGTTCTCACAGATGTTGTAACATGCGGGCCCGATGTAATATTTTAAAATAAAAATAAACAAATAAACCAGTACTGTAACATTATATTAAAAAAAAGAACATAGTACATTTGTAGTTTCTTGATTGATCAAGATCCATTAACGGTGAGTGTAAAAATGAAGAAATGTGAGAAGTTTGAGTTGAGAATTCGGGATAAATGGATAGAGGATTGTTAAATCTGGGATAAGTTATTTCAAGCGGCTTTATAATCAAATAATGAATTAGTTATGATGGATTCAGTTATGCTGATTATTTATCCTGAGATTAGTTATCATGATATTATTTTTATTGATTGTTTGATTTGTTGTATTAAAGATAACAAACATGACATACTTTCTAAGAAAAGTTTATTTGATTACAAAAATACCTTCCATCTTATTAGATTTTTATACATATTTATTTTATAGAGCTTGATTATTTACTCTTTAAAACAAATCCTCCATCTTATTTAACTTAATTGTTTTTGTGCTTCTCAAATCGTGTGTTGTGTTTTCACTTATATATCAGTGCTTTTTATATATATATGTATATACTAGAAAACCGAATAAAAAGTACTTACATAAAAATAACTACTTATACGAAAATTAAGTTCCTTCAAATTGGAAGAACTTCTAAGGATGCAAGGACAAAGACGGTAACAAAACAACCTCAAAAAACTGGATCAAAACTCATCAAAAACTGCTTTTAAACAATAGTAAAAAAATTGTCAAAATGGCACCAAAACAGCCTAAACTTGACAAAACAGCAAAAACGACATACAAATAGTAAAATCTGGACAAAAATTGCACCATAACAACAAAAACTGCACTAAAATTGGCCAAAAACTAATGTGAAAAGTGATAATAAAAAGGATTTAAGAATTCAGAGGTATTTTGGTCATTTTAATTATATTGTCTCAAGATAAGTTATTCTGATATTGTTATTCTACCAAGAGGGAGGGATAATTTATCCCAATACTATTTATTTATCATGGGATAAGTTATCCCATGACTATCCCATCATGTGTAACCAAACAAAAGATTAACCATCATTTTATCCCATGACTATTCCCTTTTATCCATCACACCAATCGACCCCTAAAGACCACTCAAAAGTTATTCCAAAATTAACTCCTCTTATTCATCACACCAAATGACCCCTAAGGATATATAATAATCATTTTAATCCGGGATTACAAATATAAATTTTAATTGCGTAAAATCGAATGGAACTTATGCAAAATATGAATAGGAAGTAGAATAGACATACTTCTATGTGTAACTTAATTCAAGTTAAACTATCTATATATACACTCTCAAAATTGAAATGTTATTACTTAAATCGTTAAAATCAAGATAAAACATCTGCTCAAAGTTTCATGCCTTCGAAAATTAATATGGGATGTTTCAAAATCTTCCCATATTAGTAGTTTTTTTGTTGTTGTTAGATATAAATGACTATTAGCTCGTCTTTTAACTTTTAAATCAAAATATTTACTGTTTTGAAATGCTGTTATAGCGAGGAACTGATGCTCAACTTATTCCCGCGAAGTTGGGAATTTTTTAAGAATCGGACGGTGAATAATAAACCTTAGGACTCATTGTAATCCAACGGCATCAAATCGATTCAACACCAAACCTTATAAATACCAAACCCTAAATTCGATTTTTCCCTCTTTCCTCTCCTGCAATTGCAGCTCAACTGCAATACAGTATCAGCAGGACCACCGCCATTTTCTCATCTTCAAGCTTACATTTCTATCTTTTTATACACTCAATTTACAGAGCTTGTAATGCCTGCACTTGTTGAAAGTGAAACAATGGCGTCTGAAGATTTGATGGAGCTGAAGAAGAGCGGAAATGGGTCATCCGCCGACTCCCATAAGAAGTCGAAGAAGACCAAGATTGATTCTGGGTCTGATTCAGAGGAGATAAAGAAGAGTAAGAAGAAAGATAAGAAGCGTAAAGCTTTAAGCTTGGATGATCAGGAGAATGGATATTCGGAGGTTTTGGAACCGGATGAAAAGAAGAAGAAGAAGAAAAAGAAGAAGAAAAAGGATGAGGATGAGGCTAAATTGGTGGAGGAGGATAGTGAGGAGAAAGAGGAGGATCCTAATGCCTTGTCTAATTTTAGGATTTCAGTGCCACTGAGAGAAGCTTTGATTACCAAAGGGATACATGCGCTGTTTCCTATTCAAGCTATGACTTTTGATACCATATTGGATGGGTCTGACTTGGTTGGTCGAGCTCGCACTGGTCAGGTATGTACTCTTTGCAATTACCTTCTTAACTCTTATACAGTGAAACAACATTTCTTGATTTATATTTTTTTTGGTGTTCAGTTAATAACTTAAAACTGCATGCTGATATTTTTAAAAAAACATAATACATAAACAAACTCTCAAACTTGGCCTCAGCGGACAAGTAATCACTTCAACTTTGAGTATGCACGTCTAGATAACTCCACTAGCCTCCACTTTGCTCGTTGAACACTCCAACTTACAACATGATTATCTAGACACCTCCAAAATTTATGTGTCATGTCAGCATTGGGTGGACACAGTGGGGACAAATTAGAGTGTTTAGTTGCTAGTTAGACCTAGTGATGTGCACTCTTAATGTTGGAGTGCTTACTTGTCTATTTATGTATTATGCCATTTAAAAATTCTGGCTGTCATTTGTTATAATTTAAATGCTTGTTTCTGTCAGTGGACTACCAACTTGTAATGTAAATTTTACTGATTTGATTATGTTCTGTATAGAGCGCGGCATTGGGAAATTCTAACCCCAAACACGATAATAAATGTCCATATGTTCCTTGGAAATTAGAATTAGGCAACTAAGCAAGTCATCTATAAGAATCTACATGCGCTTGGCTCTTAGGCGGGGGAAGAAAACCTTAGTTCTTTATGAGATTCTCATTCTTGTGCTGTCCACGTATACTGACCTATACAGGAGAAGCTCACATTTTCTGGTGATTTTCATTCTAGAACCATAATTGATAGAGTTCCATTTACTTCATGTCCCATATTTTGGTCCAAACTTCAAAATTGCTATTTACTTGTCCAAGGGGTACTCCCTCTGTTCCCGTGTTCACCTCTTTGAAAGAAACTTACAGTACCCTATGGTGCTTATGAGGATGTATTAGTGAGGATCCTCTAAAGGTACATGGGTTTCCCTTTGATGCGAATTTTTATCTGAAATGAGTTTTCTGAGAACACAAAAGTTGATAGTTTCTATTTTAAATTAAAACTTTGCCATTGCTTATTCATTATGATGAATGGAAAGTGCCCACTTTGTTTCTATTACCATAAGAATAATAATGGACCAAATATTCCAGTATCACAAGACATTTTAGGCAATGTTTGTGATTATTTGTTGACTAAATAGTCCCTAACAGGTTATTATTTCAATTTGTGTTCCCACATTTGCAGGGTAAAACATTAGCCTTTGTGTTGCCCATATTGGAGTCCCTGATAAATGGACCTACTAAAGTATCACGGAAAACAGGGTATGGGAGGGCTCCAAGTGTCTTAGTGCTTTTACCTACTAGGGAGTTGGCACTTCAGGTATTATTTTAGAGGCCTTGTGGAAGTTGACCGCTTCGCTGAATGTGAACTTCTAACTTTTGTTTTCTCACTTCATGTTAATATAGGTGTTTGCTGACTTTGAAGTTTATGGTGGGGCTGTGGGGCTAACTTCATGTTGTTTATATGGAAATTCACCCATGGGACAACAACAAGTTCAACTGAAAAGAGGAGTTGATATCGTCGTAGGTACTCCTGGAAGAATTAAGGTAGTGTATTAATTGGTCTTATATTTTGTGACTCTGGAATATTCGTTGTTGTTATGTTTTCATGCTTCAGAGAGTTTAGATTTACTCCTTGCAAATTTTCCTCAGGATCACATCGAAAGAGGAAATATTGATTTCAGGTCCCTAAAGTTCCGTGTTCTTGATGAAGTTGATGAAATGTTGAAAATTGGTTTTGTTGATGATGTTGAATTTATATTAGGTATGCTACTATTCAGCGGTATCTTACCCTTATTATCTGATCTTTTACCCTCTCATTATCTGATGCTGTCAGTTATGTCTATGTAATATTCTCTCTTTGAGAGCTGAAATTTGTTTGTGCATTAGATGTCATTTCCAGGGGTCTTGTCATATTATGGTTACTGATTTTGTTATGCTTTTCTTCTACTTTTCTCCTTTGAATTTTGAAGGCAAGGTAGAAGATGCAAGCCAAGTTCAAACACTTCTTTTCAGTGCCACTTTGCCGAGCTGGGTGAAGCATGTTAGTTTCTTATCTCTCTTTTTCTATAAATACTAGTCAGTGTTTGCACCAGGGGAATGTTTCATAGCCCTTAGTTTATTTCGAAACAAATTGCTTCTTCAGAGCTTGGAAAACAGCCCACCTTGGGGGTAATGGGAGATGTACAAATTCTGTGTCCTAGGCTTACATTTTCTTTTCTCTCCTGAATAGTGATCTGTTTCTGGTGTCAGATATCTTCGAAGTTTCTCAAACCTGATAAGAAAACAGCTGATCTTGTTGGTGATGAGAAAATGAAGGCCAGCAAGAATGTGAGGCATATTATTATCCCATGCTCTAGTTTAGCCAGATCTCAGCTGATTCCTGATATCATTCGCTGCTACAGCAGGTTGGTTGTTTCTCATTCTTAAGTATCTGTCCGTTTGAGATTTTTAGAATGACAATCAACTTATGAGATCATTTTCCGTCCTTTTTGCCATGAAATATCAGTGGTGGACGCACAATTATTTTCACTGAGACAAGGGGTTATGCTTCGGAGCTAGCTGGCATATTGTCTGGGGCACATGCTTTGCATGGAGAGATACAACAGTCCCAGCGTGAGGTAAAATTTTTGTTTAAAATAAGTGATGTATTCTGGCATGCTCTCTTTTGCAATCTTTCCTGTTCTCTTTTTGGTGACTTTGCTGCTTTTAAGAATTAAGAGGATGATAATTTCTCCAGATATAATCACCTTCTATTGTTGATGGTAAGAATATTAAGCCAAAAAGGACTTTGCATAAGTTGACTATTTGTCACATTCCTCGACTCCTTCAACAAATTTTATAGTTATGAATTTAGATTCTTCCAATTCTCAACTAACATCTGTTACTCTGATTGTTGCATGCTGTTCCAGATTACACTTGCTGGATTCAGATCAGGAAAGTTCCTTACATTAGTGGCTACAAATGTAGCAGCCCGTGGATTGGATATCGATAACGTTCAGTTAATTGTTCAGGTTTGATATTATTAAGTTCATATTCGACATTGATGCTCAAACCTTATTGGTATTTGTGAATGCTAAAGTTACTATATATGGTCAGTGTGAGCCTCCACGTGATGTTGAAGCGTATATTCATCGATCTGGCAGGACAGGACGAGCAGGTGAGATGCTAATGTTCGAATTGCTTTCATTAGATCGCTGAAATTCACGGACATTCTTACTTATATTTGTTTGTTATTATTATATCATTCAGGAAATACTGGTGTTGCTGTAATGCTTTACGATCCTAAGAAGTCCAACATCTCTAAGATTGAAAGAGAATCTGGTGTCAAGTTCGAGCATCTATCTGCTCCACAGCCAGCTGATGTTGCTAAAGCTGCTGGGAAAGAAGCAGCAGAAGCAATTGCTGAAATTTCTGATAGGTATGTTTTTCGTTTGTGCTTTTAATGAATTTTAATGTGCCATCGCTCTACCATTTAATCTATTTGCAAATTTCTGTAGTGTAATACCTGCTTTCAAGGCTGCTGCAGAGGAACTTCTATATACCTCTGAACTATCACCAGCTGAATTGCTTGCGAAGGCACTTGCCAAGGCAGCTGTAAGTATTTCTCCTTGTTACTTGTCTGACTGGGGAACCAAGTCTGGCCTTATGGTTGACAGGACTCTTCTCTTGCTTTTCCAGGGCTACTCTGAGATCAAGAGTCGTTCGCTTCTTTCTTCCATGGAGAACTGTGTTACTCTACTTCTTGAGTGCGGGAGGCCCATATTTTCACCTTCGTGAGTATTTAAACCATGTTCAGTAAATGGTTTTCTTACTATCTCCAATTATAATAAGTCTTACCATGAAGATGAATCTCACTCAGTGAGAGCTAAATATGGCAGAGCCTATTGTTAGTTTGGTTTGAATAATTCCTCTGTTGATCTTTTGTACTTTTGTTAATATGGCAGCTTTGCATATAATGTTTTGCGGGGGTTTCTATCTGAGGACAAGGTTGAATCAATCAAAGGTCTTACTTTGACAGCCGATGGAAAGGGCGCAGTTTTTGATGTATCTGCTGATGACCTGGACACATTTCTAGCCTGTATGTTTCTCCATTTCTGCAATTGATCTAACCATATGCTACTCTAAAGCCTTCTTCTATCAGAGTTTGCTTACTATAACCCATTTTCAAGCAACCCCGTCATCTCATTAATCAGTTTCACTGCTTGTCTAAGCTCTTTCTCATCTTTACTTTTTCCTTTCCCGATGGGGATATGTAGGGAAGAACGCACAAGGTGTAAGCTTAGAGGTAGTAAAAGAACTGCCCCGGTTACAAGAGAAAGATCAGTCGAGAGGTGGAAGATTTGGTAGTGGTCGTGGTGGCTTCTCTGACAGGAGAAATGGAGGTCGATTTTCTGGAGGCAGAGGCGGAAGAGGTGGTGGTGGGAGAGGTTATGGAAACTTTGGCCGTAGATGGTGAAGAATACAAACAATTTATTCAGAAAGGTTTTTTTTCGCCCTGTCGTGGGTTCAAAATTTTGCGATGATGAAGAAAAAAAATGTATATTACACGGCTGTTGTTTATGGAATACTAACATTAGCTTTTTCATATATAGGTTCAATTCACTTTTTCTTTTTTTATTTCAGCTTGTATTTTTAACTTGACAAATTTGCTTTTTCCTTAGTCAAAATATATATTATAAATGTAACAATTATTATTTTCATAGAAGCTGACTCATGATTAGTTGGAAATTTGATTTTGTAGTCCTTTACCAACTTGATTTTAGATTTATGTCTTTTTTACGAGATTTAAACAACATTTTAAGTTGGACATTAAATTGGAAAGGAAAAGGTAGCAGTACTTGAAATTAAGGTGTTATGAAACTAAAGTTCTAAGAAGTTGAAAAATCCACTCTTTAATTTAAGTTATACTTCTAATATATTATGAATGTATATAAGTTGAAGTCAAACAAATTATGATTATCGAATAATCATAAGAAAAATATTGAATCATATTGAGTTAATTTGATATATTAATAATATAATATTTTTAGATATTAATAATCAAAGTTATCATACAGAGATTTATAATATTGTACCGAATCATACTCACACCTATACATGTAATTTGAGAATGGCAAATAGTAGAAAAACATATAATCCTTAATTTCAATTTATTTATCTTACTATTTCAAATTCTTTGAAAAAGAATCTGATGATTTTTCAATTCTAATTTTAGATCATAAAATTTATAAATATATTAATATATTTTACATAAACATTATAAAATTAAAAAAATTTACTTTCTTAAAACTTGCTAGCAATAATACTTCATTGATTTGAGCCTTAACTTGTGAGGGCAGTTTCCAGACACTTCCACCCTCTCCTCGCCTTCTCTATTCACCTGATTCTTGGAAGAATATTTAGGGAAAATTTTGTAGAATAACTAATTGATGTCTTAATGACTTCTGTTCCTACTTCCTATCACCATTCTTGTTGATTTTGAGGTCCTCGAAGCATCATGGGATGGTACAGAAGATCAAAAGTTGGCATTGATGTTTCTCGAAGTTTCGCATCAAAGTTTTCATTCAACAATTCAATTCAGCGAACCAATCACTGCAATTCTTTGGTACCAAACGCTTTAGGCAAACCTAGTTCATCTGGGTCCTCAAGGATTTTGAGAAATTCGTGCTTTCAGTACGGAATTAAGCAAAATCAGTACAGTGGCCCCTTTTCCGGTGGGGCTAAAAGATATTACTACGTTGATCGACACCAAATTCATCATTTTCGTCCAAGGGGTCCTCATAGATGGTTTCAGAATCCAAGAATTGTTCTTATTGTTGTTTTGGTGGGTTCAGGATTAGTGATAACTGTTTATCTGGGTAATTTGGAGACTATACCCTATACTAAAAGAACCCATTTTGTGCTTTTGTCTAAAGATATCGAGAAAAGGCTGGGTGAGTCTCAGTTTCAAGAGATGAAAAAGTCATTCAAAGGGAAAATATTGCCTGCTATACACCCGGAAAGTGTTAGGGTGAGATTGATAGCTACAGATATAATTGAAGCTTTACAAAGAGGATTGCGAAAAGAGCAGGTATGGACTGATCTTCACTACGCATCAGATGCCGTGGAACCTCATGAGACTAGTGGGCATGAGACTCTGATGGCATTGAGTGATAGTAACCCCGAGGCGAAGTGGAGTAAAGACGATGAGATTCTAGATGACAGTTGGGTTCAGAAAAGTAGAAAGAAGGGACAGGAGAAGGGGTCAGAGTCTGCTACCGGGCATATCGAGGGATTGCAGTGGGAGGTTTTGGTTGTAAATGATCCTGTTGTAAATGCCTTCTGTTTGCCTGGTGGGAAGATTGTAGTTTTCACAGGGTTGCTCGAACATTTTAGGACGGATGCTGAAATTGCAACCATCATTGGGCATGAGGTGTATATCAGCTTTGTCATTTTATTCGTTTAGTGCATTGTATACAGGTACATCTCTGCCTTGTTTTTAGTATTCACGCCTTTGCTTACTTGATAGGTTGGGCATGCTGTGGCTCGCCATGCTGCTGAGGGAATTACAAAAAACTTGTGGTTTGCTATCATTCAATTGGTTCTTTATCAATTTGTGATGCCTGATGTTGTTAACACCATGTCAGCCCTGTTCCTAAGGCTTCCATTCTCACGCAGGTATGTGTATCACCTTTTATTTTCTGGATTTTGTAAGTTTCTCTTGCTTGTGTGTTTTATGTTTAATCTCTCATTTTAGGACTTAGTTAACATTGTTGTGTCTTATCCTGCCAATTCTCTCTGTTATTCAACTATATTAGGTTGGTAAACTTTGTAGTCATACGAATGTCATGTCCGCATATTCAGCCAATACTTAGCGAAGAAGTGTGCATCATAGATTATGTCATCCCAGTAAGCTCATTTTTGTGTGTTATGTTAGTACCATATGTGAAATATTTGTTAAATGTTGATGGGGATCATTGCAACATGTAGGCATAGAGCTTGAGCCTCTTTTTATAAAGGCGGTCGCATCAAAATCTTGGTTGGATGTCTTTATTGTCCCTTGTTTCTTTTCATTTGCATCCTCCAACACTCATTGTTAAGAAGAAGACATTTTTACATTAACTTTTTTGTACTCCCTATCTAAATTTCATTATGTTTCATGCTATGGTTTTCATTGCACACACATGGGGCCTTCTAACAGGTTGTCCCTCCATGTCAGATGCATATGTTATAGTACAGCATAATGGTGGACATTGAAATTGTTGGTAGTTGGGAATCCAATGTTCTACCCCTAGTATCATTGCTTCTACTGTATACAAAGTGAATAGAGCTTGTAGAACAATCAAAGAAAAAAGAAAAATAAGCTGTGCCAATTTGTTTCTGCTGCTTTGATCCAGCAGAACAGGGTGTGTGGGAACTCGATAACTTAACTCTAGCTTTACATGGAAACATTTATAAGGTATTTGTTCGGAAGGTATAATTATATAGTAGAACAAGTTGATAATATTAGGTGTGTCAATGGTTTTCTGAGAATGGATTGTACTTTGTACTGACTGAACTGAACCTTACTGTACCGATTCTTAGACTATTTATAATAAAATTGTAGGTTTCAATATAGATCTATAACTGTCCCGAATAATTATGGTAGGTTTCCTAATTTTGTTAGATAAACAAAAAAAATACCAAACAGAACTGAATAAATTCTTATATATACAAAATATATCATATATATTAAGTTTACGAATAACGAAGCATTAAATTTTTAACCTTGGGACTTGAGGTGGATTCATTTGGAAACAGCTACAAGTAACACTCTGACCAAACTCTACTACTACTAATGGTTTTCAGCGCTTCCAAGGATGCTCCTCTACTTGCTTTCTGCAGTGATGGGCAAAGGAGAGGATCTTCCCTTGACTGATTTGTACCAGGGTTCTAATGAGTTTGACATTTCAAGTTGTCTGGAAAAGACCGAGGTCCCATTTTATCCACGTTAACTTGATAATGGTCAGCGGGGTGCAATTGAAGTGCATATGCACTCATCTTCTGATGGTGTTGGTTCTCTCTTTAGATGGCTTTTCTCGTTCTCTATCCTTTTCCCATTTTGCGTGCTGATTCAACCCTGATCGATCTCTCATTTTTCTGTTCAGCTCTATAAATTTGTCAGTTTCATTAACTAGTGAGTTTTCCTAAAACATAAAGAAGACGAAACTAGCATTAGCTATGTAGCACGGGCATAAATATGAGTACATATTTTTTTTTTGATAAGGTAGGGTAACAGATATGAGTACAATATGAAAATATGAGAATCAAAATACGGGGGCTATTTATAGATGTGTAGTTATATGTATGCTGTTTGATAGTTTTCCATTATATGTTTGAAGTCTAAGGAGTTGTAATAATCAACAACAACAACAAATACCCAGTGAAATCCCACTAGGTGGGGTCTGGGGAGGGTAGAGTGTACGCGACCTTACCACTACCTCGTGGAGGTAGAGAGGCTGTTTCCGGAAGACCCTCAGCTCAAGTACATCAAATCCAAGTAAAAGAAGAGAAATATATAAAACATAACATCCAATAAAGAAAATAGTGTAAGTTGTAATAATCATTAATAACAATGAAAAACTAAAGCTATAAGATATATTCCATCAATTCTTACTGATTTTTACTGTATAGATTGTGAATTAGTCAAATTACCATCTAACTGGATGTTATTCCATAAGATATTATCGAAGACATCTCAATATTAATTGGAATTACAAACTAAAGATGATTGTTGGAAAACAATAAAGCAGTGTGCTTAACCACAAGGATAGATTACAAGCACATCTTCTCGAAGCGAATTTTTGGCATTCCATGTTAACACAAAATCTAAAGAGAGTTTTCAACCAGAAACCCTTTCACAAACTGCTAGCTGCCCTTCAGAATTTTCCCAAGAAGTATCGGTTTAGTTTGAGTCCTGGTGTTTCTTATTTGAAATGACCCACACTGTTACTTCTTTTCACAATTGCATTGTGGTCTCAAATTTGTCCAGCGAATGCCAATTTTAGGATGTTATTTGAATCTAAAAATCAGGAAGCTCTATCCAAAACTGAAACAAGAAATACCTCATCTCGGTCATACCCAGTGTGTATCTTGCCTGAAATATCCATGATAGCAGTATGCAACTAAAATATTAATTCCTGTGTGGTCATAGGGTGTCTTGTCATTTGATGAGCCTTTTGTCCAAGAAGTATAATTTTGAGAAATAGGAACCTGAGTTCTCTGAAGCTTAGGGGCTAATCTTTGGTTAGTGAATCTAAGGCGGTTCTCAGGAATCTATCAGAGGAAATTTAGTGTGGCAAAAGTGACCCTCCACCCTGAAAAAAAGAAAGAAAAGTGAAAAGGAGACACTGCATCCATTTCCCTTCTTTTTATCCTGCTAGGAGTTTTTTTTTTTTTTTTGTGTGTGTGAGAGAGAGAGAGAGAGAGAGCAAAACATGGCAAGTATGACTTGTTAGAATGTACTCATAGTTAATATGTGGATCTCTGCCGGCCAACTCAACTACTCAAGTTGGACAGTCAATGTTTTGAGGTTTTATCCTCTCATGCGCTTAAGTGCTTCTGAGCTTTAACGGTGCCAATAGAAGATATAGTCTGTGTAAACAGAAGCAATAATATGTGATCAGCTTTATGTTTCTTATAACTTAATGCTACTTTCTGACTGTTTTTAAAAATGCATTGAAAGCATTTCCTAGTCTCCTCATTTGTGACATCAGTTTAATTGTTGACTCCAGGACTTACAAATTTAAATTTGTTTGTGTTTGACATACTCCATTTAGTCACTGGGGTAAAGGGCTTTAGAATTCTGTCGATCATGTTGTGAGTGGTGAAACTCGAAAGAAACAATTTGAAAAGGACTTCTATCTCCAAAGGGATTAGAAACCTCAACATTCAAAATGAATGCGAGTGGCAATATCTGCCGTGTAACCCACCTTTCCGTCCACCCGTCCCACATAAAAATTGAAAAGAAGAGAGGAGGAAGTCACCGATTTCAGATGCTGGGTTATCTGGTGCATTATATTAATGTGCTTAATGGGGATCTAGTAAGTTTTTGCTTCTTTTAACCTGTTTATATCTTTCAGATGGAAAAAGTTTGTAAGTGATCACTTCGCATTCAGAGTTTTACTGCAATCCTGCAGTTCATAATTAATGAGATAGTGCAACAGTAAGTGCTGTTGTTTCTCGAAGTCTATATATTAGGCTTACTTTTGTTGGTTAAAGTCTTGAGTTAATTGCTTAATGAGCTTGTTCCAGCAGTAGAGGTTGGTGATATCAGTAATCACTGATCATATAGAGTTTGGAACTGAAACTCTTGGCTTCAAACCTTTATGGCATCACCTACTTGCTATGTGGGTTTTTGTTAAATTCTGTTAATGTACCCTGTTATATCTCAACCGTTTTATTTGTGTGGGGTGCACATGTCTTCTTAGCAAGCATGCATATGTAATACACGAAACTAGTCATTTCATGGTGATAGATAGGATGAATATTTTTCCTTTTTTTCCTTTCGTATCGAGTTCTCATGCATTTCTGTGTACCAGGATGGAGATGGAAGCAGATTACATAGGGCTGCTGTTGATGGCTTCTGCTGGATATAACCCTCGAATAGCTCCCTCAGTCTATGAGAAGCTGGGCAAAATTTCTGGCGAATCAGCCTTGAGAGATTATCTGTCTACCCATCCCTCTGGGAAGAAGAGAGCGCAGTTGTTGGCTCAGGCTAAAGTAATGGATGAAGCCCTTACGATATATAGGGAAGTGCAGGCAGGAAAGGGGATTGAGGGTTTCCTATAGAGGAGAGGATGAAATGCACAGGCCATGTGAGAGTAGGGAGCCGCCCAGAAGCCAGTTTTTTCGGAAGTTATGCTCATCTTTTCTTCGCATCTTGATTGATTTTCATTTCAAGTTCCAGTAAGTGAAGATTAAGCAAAGAATTCTTTACAAAATTGTTGTTTTTGGACAACTCCAATTCCCTTTCCTTGCTGCTGAAATTGACTGTTCAATAAGCATACTTATTTGTCTGTTGTAACCCTTTCAAATCCCGCGTCGGGAAGTTTCTACGAAATCCAGGAAGTAACTTGTAAAGCAACGTTCCATCTTTTCAGGTAAAATTGTGTTGTCGATCAGCTACCAAACTTCGCAAGTTTATCTGTTCATTTGATTGTCTTTCCTTTTAGCAATGTGTAATCCATCTTTTCCAAGAATTTTTGAATGTCGATTCATGACACACCATGGTATCTTCCTCACCTTGCCACTGCATTAACCAGGTCCAGTGAATCAGCGAAGGTGCATTTTGCCTACGCTTTGTGTAAGACGCCACAAAAACAAACAAACTAAACTAACATCTCGGCTTTTTGATTGGAGTGCGAGTCTTTTCCATTCCATCACTCTTACCTCTCTAGTTCCAAATAGGAAATAGGAGTAACGTATTGTCGTTGCTGGGTAAAAGCTTAGGATTGACTGTTCCCAATTTCATTATTTCCGTTCTTCAAATGTTGGAGCTACGAAAATGATGGAGTTACAACGGCTAAATTTGAAGAATGCACTAGCATGCCTTCTTGAGAATTGCAGGAGCATGAGAGCGCTCAAGCAGATTCATGCCCACATCACTACATTCCCTGAGTTCTTCATCACTGACCGTTGGTTCTTAATCTCTCGCATTATTTTCTTCTGCACAGTTTCTCAATCAGGGTCTCTCAGCTATGCCGACACCGTATTCGGGCTCGTTCCTCGAAAAACTCTCTTCATTTACAACTCCATGATCAGAGCTCACGCTTCAAGAATCCATGACCCCAGTTCATCTCAGCCCTTAATTTTGTACAAACAAATGCTCTTTGATGATATTACACCGGATTGTATTACTTTTCCTTTCGTGTTAAAGCATTGCGTGAGCAGAGTTAATGGAGTTGTCGGACCAAGTGTTCATGCCCATGTTGTTAAGTTTGGGTTTCACAGTGATGTTTTTGTGCAGAATTCTTTGATTACTCTGTATTCACAATGTGGGTCAGTGGATAATGCAAGGAAGGTGTTCGATGAAATGTCTAATCGAGATGTTGTTTCGTGGAATTCTATAGTAATTGGGTGTTTGAGAAATTCAGAGCTTGATATGGCCTTAGAGTTGTTTAGGAGAATGAAGAAGAGGAATATTGTCACTTGGAATTCAATTATCACGGGGTTCGTACAAGGAGGTAGGCCAAAGGAAGCTTTAGAATTCTTCTATGAAATGCAAGTTTCTGGTGATGATATGGTTAGTCCAGATAAACT
>JAJOOR010010226.1:0-19481 GCA_036250505.1 Solanum acaule | reverse complement strand
CTGCTAATTGCAAAATATATAAGGTCAGATCAAACCACGGGTACATTGCATTTCAACCACATATTCATATAACCAGTATCAACAAGCATTAAGAAAACAAAACTTATTCAATCATAACCAGAGTCCACAAAAGAAATGAGATAGTATAGTCAAATAACTCAATAAATCAACAAGCAACAACAAAAACCATCAGTTAATCATATGGAGAGACCCAAATAAGAGTTTGAAAGTTAAAATCCATTTCTTTAGCAAATAGAAAAATCATTCAACTACAACTCAACCCCACTTAGTTCAGTCAGATATATGAGTCCTCAGAGAATTCATCTTAGTTACACAATTTTGACACAGACCCTAAACTTAGCAGAACCCTCATTCTTTCAACTTGGACCTGTTATACTTTTGCAAAGTTTACATACGTAAAATCCCAGAATCGAACAACAACAACATACACAATATAATCCCACAAGTAGAGTCTGAGGAGGAAGGGTAGAGTGTATGCAGACCTTACCACTACGTTAAGGCTGCTGTTTTCGAAAGCCCCTCACTCAATTCCAGAATTGAAAACAACTCAAAATAGCAGAATTGAGTTTTTTAAACCCTTATTCATAGCAATAATATCTATCAGATGAACTTTTTTTAACTCCAAACCCTAAATTATACTATATCAGAACCTCTAGGCAGATCCAATTCTTCACAGCAAACAAATACACAAAGAAAAACAAGGTGCTACAGAAAATAATTTCCCTGAAAAGGAGATAACCTAGGGTCAGCTGGACTAACAACTTTGAGATCCCCGATTCGAATCAGAAAGCACAAAATTAGGTAAATTCTTCAAAATACGCAAAATTGCGCACAAACTAACTCAAACAGTTACCAAAAATAGCAGAAGACAAAACGGGAAATCAAATCTGAAACTTTACCGAGTCAGAACGAGAAATATCAACAGAAACCATATCAGCCGAGCGAAATTCACGAGATTTTGAACGAGAAGAAGACGTAGCAGTAGTCGAAACATCAAAGAAGTCCAAATCCTCATCGCCGACCACCGGCGCCGCCGTTGAAACTCCGATGTACTCAACGGAAACATTCGGCTGACACAAAATCTCCGCATCTACTACCACCATCTTCGCCGCCGTCGTTGAATTCTTCACAATCATAAATGAATTAATCCAAAATTGAACAATAATTTGAAGTTTTTGTTTGGATTATAAGAGATTTTATGGATAAAATTTGTTTGTTAAAAACAGATTAGGGTTTAATTAATCGTTGAAATAGAAGTAAAAGCAAGTTGGGTTCTTGAAGAAATTTATAGATTAATAATAATAGTCGGCTTAGTATTTACTCGGATTAAATAGGACGTGTGGTAGTAACGCGTGACGCGAAAAAAAAAAAATCGATTCTTACTCGGATTACATGATATTTTATTTAATCATTCGGTGTCGAGTACTCACATACGTAAAATTAAAACTATTTTATTTTTATATATGTTAATAAATATAAACTATAATATTTATTTGTGTTAGAATTGATGACAAGTTTATAATGTCTATATATATAATGAAATATCCTAATATATCGATAGACTTGAATTGAATTCTTAAAATGACAAATATTTTTAATAAGTACGATAAGAATTTTGATACGAGAAGAATAACTAATCAACTACTTGATAATGTGCCATTTACTTGGTTTCCTATTATACACGAAAGCTTGATTGACTTTTTAAGGAGGAAAATTTTGAAAATTAAATTAAATGCTATTATGAGAGACCTTATTTTAAAAATCCAATTAAGAGGCAGAAAGGAAGGAATAATCTTAATTAAGATAATGGGGTTATTCTTGTTAATTAATATGTTCATATTGGAGCCTCTAAAAGGCTTTTTAATTTATTTTATTCTTTATTTAGATACCTAATCCTTTAGGAGAGAATAATTACAAGTATGGTAATGTTATTAAAAATGTACTCTATTTGCTAGTAGAATTTTTATCACTTAATCATGATTAGTCCATATAAATTTATTATCATTTCATTAAATTATTTAATTAATAATTATTATTTGATTTGACATAAATATAAGGTGTAAATAAAATTTTGCTATATATGATGATGGTATCGCCTAACATCAATGATCCAAGTTATTTTGAAACTTCAATCATTGACGTATTTTCTACTTATTTTTTGAAGGTCAAACCATGTTATCACACATTAAGATTACACTAGCACTATTAATTTTCAAATTAATAATCGCTCACGCATAGAAATGACAAACGGACAAATTGATCAAATATAGACATTACAAAAACGAGTTTAACAAAAATAGATAAAATATCTGATACGTTCATATTTAACACGAATAAGTCACACGGCATGCTTTCCACTTCATACGATAACCTAAATTAAGTATTATTTTTAATCACAACTAAATATAGGTTATTTAAAAAATATGTCTATTCAGATAGCTTGATATAACAAACTCTCATTAGACATGCCGTTCAAAAAAAGATCGAATGAAAAAGGATTTATTATATACAATCTTACTCTATATTTTTACAAGAGACTATTTTTACAACTCGGTCAAAACTCTCATTACGTGTTTATCTAATAATACAAACAAACAAGTCATTTTTTTTGTTGAAACAATGGCTTAGGGTCAAGAAGTGTCCTTTTTCTTTCTAGACAGTTCTACAAATATATATATATATATATGTCAAAATTCTTCAATCCAAATTAAAACGTCACTAATCACGTTAATAATATATTTATTCGTTAAGTATAACAAATGGAGAAATATTTATTATTTCCAAGTTAAGTCTACGTTGACTTTAATAAATAATACTCTGTATTTTCCATTAATTTTAAAGGTATAATACATTAGTTTTCATTAAATTGAAATTGTACAAAGACAAAGAAAGGGGTAAAGGAAAACTAGAACAAGCAACTATCAAGGTCCATTCAATTGTAGAAAATTATATTATGCATATAGGATTAAAATAACCTTTTTGTATATATTGATTTGAGTGACACGTAATTTATTTTTAATCCTCTTGATAAAATTCCTGATGTAATTTTAAAAATGAGGTGGAAGACCTTATTGTTTTAAATAAATCTTCAGTTCAATAAAAACGTGACTAAGTCCAAAACGAGCACAACCACATTAAGATTGGTAGGTAAAGTGACACGAAAACAAAGACATCAAAAGTCAAAACACTAACTCTAGTAGGACCAAGCACTCAAAAAAGATGCCATTAGTTCAACAGTTAATGGGATATTAGTATAGTATTGGACTTCAACTTTTGAACACTAATATTGTATAGTAATTCTTGAAGAGGCAGAGAGGTAGACCGAGGAAAAATTGGGAACGAGATATGACACATCTTTAACTTATCGAGTACATAATTCCTAATAGGAGAACATGGAGGTCGAGGATTAGAGTAAAATATTAGTAGATAGTCGAACATTATTGTCTCTTTTTGATGGGAGAGGAGGTTCTAGTTCGGAGCATCTCTTATTTGCTCCCTCTTCTCGTTATTAGTATTATTATTATCTCATCATTATCTTATTCTTCAATTTTATTATTACTGTTTTTCATTTACTTTAATTATCTTTATTATTTTTAACGTCAATACTTTCCTTTTTTCGATATTTTCATTTCAAACCTATTTTGAAAAATGTTTTTCTTGAGCTTAGTGTCAATAGGAAACAACCACTCTACCCTACAAAGACATGGGTAAGATCTGCGTACACATCACTCTACTGAACCCCACTTGTGGAATCTTACTGGATATGTTGTCACTGTCATAGTATATGTATAAATATATTTAGTATCTATTACTCCTTTTTCAACATTCAACATCAGCTTACCAACACAACATAAGATGGCACATAGGAATAACAACAATATAGTGCCAATGAAACAATATACAATTGCAGTTTGATGACCTTTGTCAAAGAATAAACAAACAGAATCATATTTGAAACCATCATATCTGCAAAAAGATTGTACTCACTAGTCAATTTGCAACGTTCAGGATTACAGCACGATCACTCGCAGCAGTTTGGTTCGTGTTCTTTCTGCAGTTTCTCCCACAGACATAGTACCATCCTCGGATTCTGATAATGTGCAAGAATATAGCCTGATTCACAACCGGCATTGTAAAATCTTTCATCGTTAGCATACTGTACTTTGTGACCCTTCCTCCTGAATTCCTCAACCCAAATGCCCACAGCAACATCCTCAAGTTTAAAAAGCTAAGCAAATGATACACAACCAAAACAAATTTAGCATTTTGAGTAGAATTTTGACTTGGGAAATTCGTCTCACGTGTTTCTTCTCTTCTCTTTTCTTTTTTTTTGGTTCAAATGATAAGACGATTGTATAACAGAGAATAATGTTAACATCCGTAGTTTTTCTATACTAGATAATTCCTAGTTGTTATGCTTCCATAACATCTAAAACAAACAAAGGGGGAACTCCAGAAAGCAAAATGTTCCTATTTTTATGCAGTATTTCGCTTTTTTCTATTTAGTCTGATGATTATGATATAAAATGAGCTTAAATGAAAAAGTCAGATTCATATAGCCGACCCCAACTTGTATAAGACAGAAGCGTACTTGTTGTTTTTTGCTTCTTCCTATTGATGATACGGATAAGATTCTTTCAGTAAGTTGATTATTGGTTTGGTACCATTTTCTTTCAAGTCATATAAGATCAAAATAAATGGTGCAATTATTCATCTTTCTCCTTGTAACTATCTTTGTACTAGTAATTCATGGTTGATAAGAAGGCAGAGAGATCAGGTCAAAACGAAAAATGACATAAAAAAAATAAAATTGGGACAATAAGACTGAGTATTACCATCAGTTCCATTTCTTGATGGCCCTGAACAATGAACTTGGCTATATCTCGAGAAATAATATAACCTGGTCCATGTGCCCATGGGGGATAGGAAGCAGGCGGATATTCCTGCAGAAGGGAACTGTGATTAAGGAGATTGTAATATTGTTATACGAAGACACGAGTTTAGAAATAAATACCTCAGGACTGATATACCACTTGTTTTCTTTATCCCTGTGGGGTGCTGACTCAAAAGATATTCCACCATTTAATAGACCATTAGGATCCTTTCCCTTGAGGCTAGATAGAACTTCATCAATCCTTACAAAAGCATCATCATCGGTCTTCATAACATATTTGGCAGGTAGGATTTTAACCTGCAATTTGAGCACACCAATGCTTTAGCCAAATATTCTATCGAACTTTCAAATGAGCATGTAAATGCAGTCAAATAACATTCCTATTGGATATGTTTCTTCTTGTCAGATGAGAAATTCAATATATAGAGAGTGTGCATAGCACTGGGATTGTGGAAATAATCCTGATACATTTTCATATTTAACGAGTTGTAATAATCCGTAAATTGCATTTTAGTTTAAGGATATAGAAAGGGATACTTTATACAGTTATACACATACCAGAAACCTATGTACGCAATAAAAAAACCTTCATACACTACATATTCTCCAAAATGAATTCTGTAGTAAGACTTTTTTCCACTTCACCCCATCGGGAGGATCAATAATGTTCCCAATTATTCTCCAGTGTGACTCGAACCTTCAACCAACCAGTTGATGGTGGAGATACTCAACTACTAGAGCTAGCCTCACTTGTCAATTGTGTAGGAAGACTTTATAAAGCTTTTGTTGGAGTGTATGTAATACTATCCTTCAGCAATTATAAATAAAAGAAGACTCAAATTTGTAACTGACAATCAAATTCAATTTTTACTCATAAATACTTGAAAGTCCTTACACCCATAATGCAAATTGCTATGGTCTTCAAAGTGAGC
This sequence comes from Solanum acaule, assembly GCA_036250505.1. Lineage (NCBI taxonomy): Eukaryota > Viridiplantae > Streptophyta > Magnoliopsida > Solanales > Solanaceae > Solanum > Solanum acaule. The sequence continues at coordinate 13,634 of JAJOOR010010226.1, read as the reverse complement.
AGGCTGTAGTAATCAACAAAAGGCAATAATTGGATATCTCCATAGGCTTGTGCTTCCTTCCATAGCTCAAAATTGACCTGCCTATTTTTGTCCTGCATTTGTTTTCAAAAGGACATATACGTAATGATCAATACCTAATATCAGCAACGAAAAAATATTAGACAAAGTAATTGAGCAACAAAGACTAAACAACAATATCGTAAGAGGTAAACTCACGATAAACTGCAAGAACATAAACCAAGCAATTACAAATAAAAGTATAGAAGTGAACATGAAAACGAGCTGGGAAAGTCTCAATAGCAAAGGCCAACATAGAAGAGAGAAAGCACAATCACAATAGATGCAGTGAGTTGATTCAGAATGCCAAAAATCTAGACCATCAGAAGGACCAACTACCAAGCCACCAAAAAACAATCAAAGGAGGACTGTAGCAACCTTACTCTATTTAGTACTCCCTCTATTTCAATTTGTCTGTCTAGTTCGCACCAAGTTTAAGAAAGTAAATAAGACTTTTGAATGTTGTGGTCTTAAGCTAAAGATATGTAGAATGTACCAAAATACCCATTAATCTTGTGATTTGAAACATGTCAGGTGGAAAGTTAGAATTAAAGAGTTGCCAAAAAAGGAGCTTTCTTTTTTAAACAAACTAAAAAGGAAAGTAAGACAAACAAATTGAAATGGAGGGTGTATTTGAAATAGATGGAGAATATGAAAATTAGTGTCTACAATAACTACTTCCAGTTGAAGGTCTCACTTACAAGACCAATAAAAAATCGGACAGCTACTTCTCCTGACCGTACAGCTTCATATTGCATCCATGATTTCCTTAGTGCCATACGTCTCTCAAAATTGTTTCCAGTAGAGAAAACCCCAATTAACATGACAAGTCTCTTTTTAGGAGTTAATGGAGCTTTGAGGTGCTCAACATCATCACCCAAGTTAAAATCATTGGACACAGGTAATCCTTTCACTAAGATCGATATGGTGTCCACACCACCTATCACATTGACTCCACTAACCAACCAAGGTTCGAGTTTCTGCATTTATAGAAACACAGCACTATAAAAGGAGTTATCCATAAAATTCATGCAACAGTTCCAAAAGATAATAAAGCTCAGTGATCTAGCTGAAACTACAAACACTAACCTCTCTATATGCAAAAGATGTCTCGTGTCTTCCGTTGACTGTCATATGGAACCCCTCTATACCAGCCCATAGTGTTGCAGTAAATGGATTACCTTCAAGAAAAGGGTAGTTGGCAGTACCGTAGGCACTAGAATTTGATACATCTGAAGACTTTGGATTGCTGGTATTGGTCATATTTGCAGTTTCTTCTACATTATTTCGGAAAATTTTGGTATTGCATTTGACTAATCCATCAACTGATATATGTAGGAAGAATATGTCAGATTACAAGATTATTAGGAGCAATGGAAACAATAAGGTGCTAACTACTCCTGGATGTTTATTAAAAATATTGGTCACTGAAGAAGGATCACCACTTCACTACAGTCAACAATTGAAATACTCGTCTATTGGGCTACCGTCCTATTTGCACTGGTAAGAACACAGAACTTAGAGATTTGACAGATACAGCGCCATACGTCATGATAATCTAGGCCAAAGTACATGCTATCCAATAAGCTTGGTATCATCAAATAAAATTTTAAAAAATTGGCAATTCGTTTACTGGAAAATCGAATTACAAGTCCATATGGCTTTCTTTAATATGCAAATGGTGATATGACTTATCAAAGAGCATGATAGGAACAATTCTTTTTCAAGCAAATGCTGAGTTGGTGACTCATTGAATGGTTGAGTTCATAATAACAAGCTTATCAAAGACTTAAAATTTGTAACTTAATTCACTAAATGACAACTTTCTTCATCATGTCACACGGTCGAACCCACTACTTTGTGATGATATAAGAGCAACACATCTATACCTCTCTTGCTTTGACCTGAAGCTGGTCACAAATCGTTACATAAAATTCTATTACTATCTGTTTGAAAGCTTGCAACATCAGATAATTTTCAGCTAAGTTGCGTGGACTCTTCACTTCCGATGCCGCACCCATGTCGGATTCTCCAAAATACACTACTTTTGATGAATCCGACGCGCACCCGTTGACATTTTTGAAGAGTCTGAGCATCGTAGATTTTCAGAAAAGGGTTGCAGAATCCAATCAATGCAGCTTACAAAAACCCACCCAAATAGAATGAATCCTTCTCTAAAAAGCACCCTTGTAGCAACTAGCAAGTAAGATGATATTTAAGGTAGAAAACTATCTCTAACAAAGATATACAAGATTACATATAACCATTTTCCCTGAATGAACACAAATTAGAAGATGAAAAGATGCTCTAAGTAAGTTTTTTGTATGATTTACCTTTTATCACGTCGGTAGAGCCATGATCAGGGCACTTTTCCACCTTACCCCACCCGGATTCATCAGTCCATGTATTTTGAGTGATAAGGGGATCCTTTGTCAAGTTCTCCCCGGGCAAAATTACATTATAATTCAAAACTATAGGAGGCTTTGTTTCCTCTGGAAGTTTCGAACCTACCAGCTCAATTTGAAAACCTTCTTGTTTTGCATCAGGTATGCCTATCACAGTAATGGATGAATCCTCAACTAAGCCACAAGGGATCCTAAGACTGCTCCCGTCCTTCAACGTCGCGGTATTGAATGCAGTCACAGAATAAGGACAATCCTCATTTTCCTTCTCATCTTGAGCTTTACTTTTCTCAATGAACGACACCAAATCTTTCCATGATATAGCAGCCTCCTTAACTCCTTGAGCAGTTCCATTCAAACCATCTGATCTAGACAACAACAATCTCATCTTGCCCCATGCTAGCAATGCATTAGACTCTTCCGTCGAAAAATTATTCAAGCTGTATAGATCATTAAGCCCTTCAACATCAATAAGATGTGGTTTTTCCTTAAAAGTTACTAGCTCAACTGGTTTTAAATCAGACAACTTGGCATTTTTATTTTTCGAACCTTCATTAATATCCAGATGGTCATTGAAAAACCCATAAACTGATTGCTTTTTCGGAGATTCTTCCACGCTGCTGTCTGATTTTTCTACAATGCTGTATGATTTTTCTACACTACTATATCGAATCAACAAAACCATTGCAAGACCAATAATAAGCAAACATCCAGCCCATCTCTTCCTTCCCACTTTTCTAATTAATAAATACTTCTTCATTCCCACTATATTTTACTTGGATTTGATGTACTTGAGCTGAGGGTCTTTCGGAAACAGCCTCTCTACCTCGCACGAGGTAGTGGCAAGGTCTGCGTACACTCTACCCTCCCCAGACCCCACCTAGTGGGATTTCACTGGGTATGTTGTTGTTGTTGTTGTTGTTATTCCCACTATACTTCAGCTTGTACTTAACTAATGCTCCACTCAAGGTCTCGTATTCAAGCCCTCGGTATGAAGTCCCCTTTATTAGGAAACACTTTACCCCCTAATGTGAGACTTCTCGATGTGAATCAAGATTTAATCAAAGCCCCAATATGAGTACCATGCACCAGGTGGAAACCCAAAATACAAAAACTAGTGTTCCACCACAGTGAATCAAATCCTTAGTTTTCAACACCCAAGAACTGATAAACTCGAATTTGCAGTTTTGCACCTAATTCCATCACTAAAATCTTCACACACCTCAGCTAATACATGCAGATTTCAACATTCTTGAAAATTAAAAAAATCAACTTTCTGCCTCTCTTTCTTCTATACTTCTTTCTTTTACAGTAAAATGAACTTCACAAAGTAAAAAAGTTCACTTTTTTTTCAAGAAAATGGGGGAAAACAAAAACTAGTAAAAGATCAAGAAACAAAACAATAAGCACTAAAATTAACCAAACCTCTGGATCTGCACAGGGAAAAAAAACAAAACTTTCTTGATTTCCACTGCAAAATGAGCTGAATTTGAATTTGGGAAGTTGGTATTTGAGAGTTTACTTTTCTACAACATTACTTCTTCTTCTTCATTCAGCTTTAGCTCAGAGCTATGAACAAGAATTCAGTAGAAAAGCCTTCTATTGAAACAAAACGACGACGCATTGTAAACTCCAAAGAGTCAGCACTGTATTTTTGCGTATAACTAAACAAATAACATATTTTATATAATTAACTTAATTATTTAATAGACGAATTGAAAATTTTGAATCGACAATGTCTAAAAGAAACATTTTATTAGGAGTTAAGTGTTTAATTAAAATAAAGTTTAATTTAAATGTCGAAATGAAATATCCTTTCAAATTTAAGGGATGATTTTGTATCAAATCTTTAGTTAATTATCCTTATAGCATGAAGGGGAAAGGGATAAATGTATTATTTGAAATTATTTAAATTTTCCTCATATTAAGCTTTTAGTCTATCAAATTTTAGTTTTACTGATCTAAATTTATCCATATTTTTTTATTATATATAATTTAAATTAATTTAATAATAGAAAAAAGAAAATTTTATACGAACTCGCTTTTTAAAATATATAATATTGAGATTCACCTATTATTAATTGCTACGGTCCAAAAATTAAAAGTATCTTTGTTATAATAGTTGAACTCGACACATCGTATTTATTATCTTAAAAATTGAATGTATAGAATATAATTTTTCGATAAATAAATAAAGCCTAATTAACTATTGAGACATGGTGGATAATAAGGTTTCTTAGAGGGTGTTTGGATTGACTTAAAAGTTGGTCAAACATATTTTTAAGTTAGTTTTTGACTTCTGGAAGTGTTTGGCAAATATTAAAAATAATTTAAAATAAGTCGGGAAGTGTTTGGCAAGGTAAAAAATGACTTAAAATATGTTTAAAATGACTTAAAATAAGTCAAAACCAAAAAGTAGATATCTCCCTACTTTTTATTTTTTGACTTAAAAGTAATTTCAATTTAACTTTTTTATTTTTAACTTAAAAATTACTTTTTTTAACTCAATCCAAACGGGCTCTTAACCTAACATTGCAAGGTGATCCCTATGTATGCATGTCCAATTTTAATTTAGGGCTTATCCTTATTTATTTATTTTGTTGAAATGAAAGGGGTTGATAATATGTTGCCCAATATCCTTGGAAGGTAGGGAGGTTTTCTCTATAAAAAGCACACACATTAACAAAATAACAACAACATACCTAATATATTATATGGATCTTATTTCTATCTTAAAAGATAGAAAAAATATTTCCAATAAAAAGCATATGGAATCACAACAACAACATATCCAAGTATAATTCTACATAGGGGTGTCAAAATGAACCCAAATATGTGTAACCTGCTCATTTCATCCAAAATTTTATGGGTTGGGCTCAAGATAATTTGGATTGAGTCCAATCTCAACTCATTTAAGCATTTATCCATTTTAAATGAATCCTCAATTGAGCCTAATTAATCTCCAATTTTAACTTGTTTTAAGACTCTTTATTTGCATTGATGTAATGTATGTTCTTATATAAAAAGTATGAATTACTATCTATTTTATATCTTCTAGGATTTATTTATCCATTTGTAACTTCTTCATTTTTTTTTCTTGAGTTGAAATTCAAATTAAGGTTATAAAAATTAAATAACAATATGTAAAAGTTATTGAGATTAAGCAGATCGGATTGGGTGGGTTATGACTCAACCTGTTTTTTGCTCATTTGAGTCCAAAGTAAACTTGGACGGGTCAGAATCCAACCCGATTTTTATTTCAACTCATTTTCTTTTAGAGTAAATTTAATAAATGACATATTTAAGAGTAGTTATTACTAGTACTAAACTCCAATTTCAACCCAATTCGCTCAGTTGACACCTCTAATTCCACACACTTTATCCTTACTTTAAAAGATAAAAAATTTATTTTCGATAGCAAGCACAATGGGAATTACAAATAATAAAAAATAGATTACACATAGAAAACACTAAATTACAACATCAACAACAACACCAACAACATACCCTGATCTCACAAGTAGGATTTGAAGGAGGTAAAAAATACACTAACACATAATGATAGAAAAATTATTTATGATATATTCTCCGCATAAAATGAAAAACACTAAATAAAATAGGAAAATAGACAATGTATCATTCATTTGTTGTGATGGTGTGAATCAATGTCTTTGATGAGATCAATGCCAATTCCCAAGAGTATGAGGGGCTCTGGAATATCTTCATTTTGCTTCTCATACTCAAAAGTCCAAGTTATCCAATTCTCTTCAGCATCCAAAGTAGTACTAAATGTCTTATACAATTTCATAAAAAAACCATCAATAAACTTGAAGGTGATTCTTTTCTTTTCTTCATCTATGTGATCAATAACTTGCTTTGCTATTCTCTCTTCTCCATCTTCAAAATATTTATACAATCAGATTAATTATAAGATAATTATTTTTTAATTAATAAACTTGTAAAATATTTGTAAAATTTATAGTTGATTCGCAAAAAAAATATTGTTATACTATCAATGTATATTATATTATGGTTGTTACCTTGATCTCTAAATTAATAATTTTGTCAGGAGTTGTTCAAACGATATGAATAAGTAAATTTTTTAAGAATATAAAATTTGTTATCTTAAATATAAGACAGATTATTGGCTACAACAGGAAAAAGGCGATGATCTCATGTAAAAATTCTTAACACTATAACCATGTATTCCCTCCTTTACTTTTTGTTAATCCTCTACTAATGTAACATTCCTCTTGAGAAATAATTTATTACTTTTATTTAATTTACTGAATTATTCATAATAATTATGCTTTGAAAATATACATTTAATTAATAATACTCCATGTAGCTATTTAATGATAGGTACTATTATGTTAGAAGAAAATATAAATCTCTTTTGATTTGTTAAATGGATTATTATTTTTATATAAGCAATACTCCCTTTGTTCACTTTTACTCTTTGTACACTTCTTAATTAAACAATAAATGAGCACATTCTATCATGATACTATATTAAATAGTGTATATTCTTAATGAATTTGAAAATGATTTGAAGTAAGATACTAAGGGTAAAATAATGAAAAAATATATTTTTCTCTTAATATGCTATAATAATGGGACAAAAAAATATATTCTTAACAATAAACAAGTAAAAGTAAATAGAGACTCAATTTGGACTGTGTCGTAAGGTAAGATCCAAACAAAATTTCTGAAATCAAAGAAATTTGAGTGAACGAAAATAACAAAATAAATAATAAACTCCATTCTCACTACATAAACAATTTTTATCTGAACATTAATAACACGAAAATCTAAATAATAAAAAATTCTTTCTTTTCTATCATAAAAATTTGAACTAAATAATTTTTATTTCACCAGAAAATAAAAGTGACTTACCATAATTAAATCTCCATTCAACAAGAGTACCAACAGTTCCTAATTCACCTTCATTAACCTCAAAATGATCTATCTTATCACTTATATTAGGGCTATGGTGGGGTTTGGAGTTGAAATGATCATGAAATAGTTCTCCACCACACTTGACCTCTACATGAGCAACTAATTTGCCCCTCAAACCCATCCTCCCTTAGCAAATAGTAATAGCAATAACAATACTTATTGAAACCAAGCTTCATTGCCTTTATATAGTACCTTTTGGGTCTTTAGTAGCGGAGTTAGATATTTTACTGGGGAATGTTAAATTATAAATAAATAGATACATATAAAAAAAAGTCAATATACAGTATCTATACATGAAATTAAATAACTTATCTAACTAAATAATGTAATTTTTCGACGAAGAAACACCCCTAACATAAGGAGTTTCAGCCATTACGGATCCAATGATTTCTATATATGTGACAAATACATATCGTCAGTCTCTTGAGCATGTCAGTAAATTCAATTTTAGATATACAAATTACAATCTATTTCGATTGAATTATCTAAATACATGATGAAATTCTTTATTAGATATTTTCGATTGAAATTTTGAAAAAGTTATTGTCTATGTTTTCAAGTATTTATTACGTAGATAATTTTAACAACTTAAAATATGTCACCTCTTTTAATTATACGAATTAGCCTTAATACCTCGTAAAACTTTAGACATGTGTTCTAATTGAAGATAATGTACTGTATAATTAGAATAGCCAAATGAAGCCCCAACCTATTAACAATTTTTCAATTACACATTTATATATTAGAGGGTCCTATTACACCCCTTGATTATTTCATAGTGGAATAAATAACCCCTCAAGGGCTAAGTTGGCACAGAGAATGTATTTCACTCTCTTTGAGAGAGTGAGAAGCAATATACATGTAAAAAGTTTATTATAGTTCTGTTATAATCAAATAATTTATATTTTTTTTTCTATTTATTTATTTCTTAAAAATAAAATTACCTCCCCCTTTAATGGAGGTAATTACTCCCTCTATTTCAAATTAATTAAATTGTTGAAGTGTTTCACACCCTTTAAGAAAAGAAGATTAAGACATAAATTAAGCATAATTTTCCATTTTTACCCTTATTAATTATTGTCAAATTTATAATTAAAATAACGAAACATTAATTAATAACTAATTCCAATACTAACTAATGAAAATTGAACAATTAAATTAATTTAAAAAATTAAAAATATCTCAATAATTCAATTACTATAGTCTTAAAATAAAGTTTGTGGAGTAAGGCGCAGATTCCCATGACGATACAGTATTTGTAAGACGCAGGTATGCCTGCACCTTGAAAGGAGGCGCCCATAGATGAACAGGACCATTAACTTATTTTGGGACCTTTCTATTATTTGCAAAAATGTAATAATGGGAAACTACACAACCTGTAATAATGATTTAATTGAGGTTTTGTTTAAGTTCCGTTGCAGCCACAACAGGAGGGTGTTCTTTTCCAACTATAGTAGGACTCCTGGTAGTCGATATACAATAATAGTAGAGTTAAGCATTGGATTAATAAAATAGGACGAGACAACCAATAAATGGTTAAAGACTTAAATATATACATGTATGCTAAGACCGGATTACCTGGTTGGACTGAGTTAAACAAGTCAAAATGAGACGAGTTAATAAATGGACAATGTATTTATCCTCTCAAACTTAGACGAATTACACGAGTCATATTTTCACGAGCTAATTTTGTCACCCGTAAATGCAAGGGTTGCTTCCTTTGTGTACCAAGATGTGAAGAATGTGGTGTATATATGCACCAAAGATGATGAATTAGGTGAAGCAGCTTGTGTAGACATATTGTGCTTAAATTGTTGGCTTCATCTTCCAAAATGTTATCTTTGTAACAAGGCATATTGCAACCAACATGCTTACCAACAACATGTTGGCTCCTCTTTAGGGTTCTTCTGTAGCGAGTGTAGTTTTCATGCAACACAAAGTTCACATTAGTGGTTTTGAAATGTGTATTGTAGATTGCTTTTTCGTAAACGAATTTTGAATTTTAAGTTTATGGATTCTGGATATTAGAATATTATAGTAATTAGTGATTGAGTTCGAGATAAGATTATTCATATTTCATCAATTCAAACATCCAGTTGCTCTACATAGTATTGCAAAACAATGATATGTTACAAAACATACTATTAGTTAGAAATAGATTTACAATACAATTACTAATGATGTGCGGACAATTCAATGAGGCATTATATTTAAGACAAGCAAGTTGACTCAAACGTTATAATGCATTCATAATTGGGTACACAGCGCCCCACACTTGTTTCCCTAGTGAATACATTCATTGTGAGTGGTACAGGGATATAAAGTTCACGAAAGAGATTAATATTCTTTATCTTTTTATTGGTTCTACAAGTTTTTTATATCATCATTTTTAAGGTAATCAAGTCATGTCAATTGTCAAGTAAACACCTAATCTAATTTGATTTCGTAAAATATATTGCATCATGAGAAAGGCGCAGGCAGACCTGCGTCTTACAAATACTATGTCCCAGCACATGGGAACTTGCGCCTTCCTCCACAAAACTCACGGCGTCGCCCTCCCGTGCAAATGTTGCCCTTTCGGTTTCAACCTTATTTTTTGTTGCCCTTTTGAAATTTTAACTCAATTTTGTTGCCCTTCTGGCTTCAGACTCCTCTTTATATATGGGAGAAAAAAACTACACAATACTACATCAATATATCTCACTTCTTTCCTTCAAAATCCAATGGTGGTAAAACTTAATAGTTTTTGCATAGAGTTTAAAAAGAAAAAAAAAAAGGTTTTATCTGAGAATACAAAAGGATGTTTTTCACCACAGAAGTGTTCACAGACAAACAATTCTTTTTAACCAAATCTGCATTACTTTAAAAAATAAACTGAAACAAACTCAAACTGCTTTTTGTACATCAATGAAGTAATAACTATAAAAGATATCCCCTCAAAACCAGAATATTAATGACTCTTCTGAGGAATTACCTTTGATCTAAGTCAACAACAGCATACCAATGTAGTCCCACAAGTGGGGTCTGAGGATAGAATGTACGCACCTTACCCCCTACTTCTGTGGAGTAGAGAGGTTGTTTCCGAAAGACCCTCCGCTCAAAATAATGTAATGGGCACCATTCACAATTTAAGCTTCATATATTACAAAGTAGAATTGTAGAAGTCATAATCCAGGACAACATAACATTAAGCTCAGTTCACTAAGTGCCTACGCATTAAAGCTAAGGAACTCGCTAATTCTGCCCCATTGTACTTCTTACACGTTGCAGGACACGAACAAACTCGTGAAACAACATGAAATCTAAACTTGCATGACTATCGATATCTGCAGCTAAATTACCTTTAGAAGAGTATGTACATGGGTTCTGGCATATGATGAAATCAAAACAACCAAAGTTCTTAATCAAGACCTCTACCTTGTTACTGGCCAACTTGTGGATGTCTTCCATCTGCACGAGTTCTCCTGTTTGTCCTGAACTACTCCACCATTGCTTGAGAATTCTCCGGTTGTTCTCAGAAGCCTCTATTGAGACAACAGCTTTTAAGCGAATACCAAGGCGATGCAACGCAACTTCTGCTCCACCAATTCCGCTATATATTGACAACACAGTCAACCCTCCAGGGTACAGATGCTTCAATCCAGAGAGACAATAAGCCAATGTATCTATCTGGAAGCAATGTTTCAGTGATAGAAGTCTTTCCATCAAGCTAAATGCAGCAATTCGAGTGTGATTTTCTGGGTAGCCAAGAATACGTTCTATTTGTTCTGGCCCTACAGCTGCCAATTTGTAGCGGCCTACCCAGACTAGATTAAATATCTGGGACTGGTAGAGGATATCTCTCTGTCTGTCAACTGAAGGAAACCCCTGGGAATCACTAACTGTTTTTTCAAGCCTATCACATAGCTGAGCTATAACAGATGTCTCAGAATTGATGCCGTTCAAATGTTTCCTTGTATCCCATGATGGCCACCATTTTTTACTACTGGGAACTGCTTCTTGAATCGTCATTGGTGGTTTCGGAACAATGTGAAATCGATTTTCAGTAGGAAGATTATGTACATAACCTTCTTTACGACTCAGAGCTGAGAAAAGTTGAGTATGAACAAATTCTGGCTCAATGGCATACAAAAACTGTGATATTCTTACCCAAGAGTCATGAGATAAGTTCATTACATTCCCATAAAAGAAATAGGGAGCTCTAGCCACCATCTTATCAAGGCTCCTGCATGAATTTGGCATAGATAATTTCTGTGTGTCTTGGCAATCCAGAACTCTTGATCTTTGGTGAATCGCTCTTCGATGGACTTTATAAGGCCTGGTGGTATTGAGGCCTAATATTTCTTGCCATGCAGGACCAAGGGAATTGTTAAAGGCTTCATCATACTCTGATTTCGGTCTCTTAATGTCCATCTCATCAATGTAGTTCTCCTTTGGCCGTTTCCCTTTAAGCTTTTCCAGTAGGTCAAGTTCTCTAGATTCAGAGGTATCCACACTATATTCCTCTTTCTTCACAGCTACCGGATGAAAACCAATTGAACCATTCCTGCCAAGAGAGTTTAAGAGATGCTGCAATGCAAGCAGATGAATAAAACAAAATAAATTAAAAACGGTATTCTCAAACAGCATACCATAAGGAAAATGAGATCTCAGATAAACAAAAAGTATCAAAACATCTGCAAGTCATTTGAAAAAAATACAATAGTTTATCTAAATTAATCTAGTCATACTCTAGTTTCTACACAACTTTAAGCATCAGAGTTGCATAGAGCAGAGCATGTAAATAGATGATGAGCAAAACTGTAGTCCATAGTCATACTCTAGTTTCTACACAACTTTAAGCATCAGAGTTGCATAGAGCAGAGCATGTAAATAGATGATGAGCAAAACTGTAGTCCATGTATGAATTCTAAAACAATGTTTCATGCAAATAATCAAAGAAGAATCATCCCCAAAATCCTCTCTTCCTAATAGTTGATTTTGAACTACAGCTGCAAGCACACCACCATAGAGTTTCACTCAGGCAAAACTGTGAGTGGTTGTCGCAACTGCTTGAAACCTCTTTGATATGTTATTGTCTTATTTTTGGTAGGAACTAATTGAAGCAAGCTATCTAATCAACAAATAAGGATTTACTAAAATTGTGAGTTTTATGACATAACGAAAACAAAAAAGGAGACATATAATTAATTACCTTGTCCATTCTTCTACTACTACTAGGATCTATAATCAAATTTGCAAGCTCTTCGAGAGGAACTTCAGAACCTAAAAGGCAGAAGATAAAAGCTAAATGAAGCATCCGATTAAAAAAAACTTGACTGAAAAAGAGAACTTGAAGACGCTAATGACATATTTTACCAAATCAGAAAGGCTGCAGTAACAATATTGTGATTTCAATATGCAAACAGTTACTGGAGGAATAGACACTAGCAAAGAACATAATTTGCTCACCAAACTTCTCAATAACTGTGGAAACTTCATTCTCAGAGAAACCCATTTCAAGCAATTTCAATGTCTTCTCCATGGTTCCAAACAGAGATTCAGTTGTGCATTCCTAGACAACAAAGTCGGTATTAATCAAAGCACATAAACTCTTAATTAATGGTATTCTAACCAGGAACTAAGATATTTGGGCTCATATAATATGGAGCAGGTTAGTTATAGAAAAAATCCACTCTTAAATTACACTCAAGTCAGGAAGGACAACGAAACAGTTACATGAAGCAGTTTAATCTTTGCCAGTGTGATATTCACTCCAGGTACATGACAAAAAGCCTTCTATAATGAATTCTAAAGACAGTTGATTCAAAGAACCTTTTTTTCCATATTGTGAGCTACATGATTAATTCAATACATCTCTTTATAGATCTACAGTCTAAGCCCCGTAAATTTTTACTTTTGATTTAAGCTAATTCAGGCTTAAAATTTTATTGCAGAGCAAGTCCGGAAAAAATGGGACCCACACGAGGGTAACAAGGTCATGAGAGTGATTGAACAAACCAAGATGTGTGTTGAAGTGTTAGTGCACAAGTGCGAAAAGCCAAACGCGAAGGAAAGAAGAGGACCCAAGTTCCAGCTTGAAGCGTCCTAGGTAGCGCCACGCCACACACAGGCGAGGGAAGCACGCGGCAGGGTGTGTGACGCGTGGGGTTAACACACATGCTAGCCGAGAACCCCTGCGTGCATGGGGGGGGGGGGGGGGGGGGGCGGGGGGAT
>JAJOOR010010225.1:0-18148 GCA_036250505.1 Solanum acaule | reverse complement strand
ACTGCCTCTTAGCTGGCCTAAAGACATCAGTTTTGGGGGTTTTCCGCTGTGGTAAAGAAAATTTCACATGACTCGAATTATTCACCTTGTTATCTGACGTTCCACCTGAAAACTGTATGCAATCACTCAGATGAGAAACATTTTATTTGGTCATATGGATCTAGTGCCAAACTGACGGAAGCAAAAGATTAGAACACCCCAGGCTTTAAGATTTAAGTAGCACTAAGCCAAAAAGATCAGTATCAGATATGCCAATCTCATGTAAGAAAAATCATAGCTGGGTCAGGACAAAGTTCCACTTGTGTACCTAAAACAACAATTTAACACCCCTTGACACAGTAATAGATCCAATGTGATCTTGCCTAAGAAGCCTCTTTGGTTCATGCGATGCAAAGAAAAACATAGTATGCTACCTAACCCAAAAAGTAGTCGCTGGTTGATTCCACTTGTATCATACTATTATGCTCTAAGAAACCTGGACTAATAGCCTGTTTGACCAAGCTTTTGGAAGGCCAAAAATGTGTATTTTTTCTAGAAAGTGCTTATTTAAAAAAGAGTGAAGTGTTTGACTAAGCTTTTGGGAGAAAACAAGTGCTTTTGTGAGTAGCAGAAGCTGTTTTTCACACGCTAAAAAAAACTAATTTCCCCAAAATTGCTTCAAGAAAAAAACACTTAGAAGCACTTCTAAAAATCTTGGCCAAACACTACTTATTACTCAAAAGTGCTTTTTAAATTTGGTGGCCAAACACAAACTGCTTCTCCCTAAAATTACTTTTTTGAAAAGCACTTTTCAAAATAAGCTGATTCCAATCTCTGGCACAATAAGTATGATAAAGAACTGATAGAATTGAACATATTTTTTGGTTGATACTATGCACATTTAGATTTATCGATCACCAAAAAATAAGGGGACAAATAATCGGGATAAGTAAAACAGGGAAGGAGCCAGAATAGAAAGTAAAGTCATGAAGCTGGAGAATCCTGGAGCGGATAAATAAGCCACTCGGCAACCTAGACCACCTCTTTAGCTTCTTCATTTCAAGAAAGAGAACTGTAAAGCCTTTTATCTTCAAAGGCAGAAAACTATTACCTGTCTATTCCAACTACCATACTTAGAAGCATCAGGAGTGACTGATGCAGGTTGGACGGTTGGTTTCTCCTCTACTAAAGGCTCCCACCTACTTTTGTATCGCCTACTCGGACTTCTTTTACTTTTTGGAGATGAAGAAACTGGAGCTGAGAATATTACTCTTCTGCAGAGAAAAGGAAGAAGTCAAAATAGTCCTTGAATTTGATAAAAGATATCTAACTATGAGGGAAAATTCATCAGCATAAAGGGGAAAAGGCTCATGTTCATGATTATGTTCCCTAATCAGGGAAACTACACTATATACGCAGAAGTGTTTTGCTTTTAACTGTTAAACAAATACTTCAGCAAAAATAAAAATGAATGGGAAAAAGGAGGAACAAGAAGTTTGTTTCTAACTACTGAGGCAAAAATTATTACGTTTGCACTTTGCACTAGCTGTAAGATAGCAACCATATGCTAGGTGTGAAGTACAAATGCAGAGATGAGATACAGTAATTGACATTCATGCCCTATGACAGCTACTTTGGTAAGTCACACATGCGTGCATTGTATATATTTAGATTTTTGTGTGAGCACACAGCATGTGCATGCATAAGGTTTGCATATCAGTTTTGGGAAGAGTAGATAGCATACTCCTTATCTGCATCCACACTGGACATGGGGAAAAGAGGCTCGGTGTCCCAGTCTCTCGTATGAAGTGTACCGTCAGCAGTTGCCTTTGTGATAATCTGCAGATTATGGTACATTAAAGTAACAGAGGGGGAAAGACAAAGAACCACGCATCAATAAAACGACATATCATTATAGTGCAAGTAAATCAAATGTTACTCAATCAACTATGACTCATTATGTTGCAAACAGCTCAAACATTACTCAATAATATCAGCACTGACACTACTGTAGATGGGACGCAAAATAATAGTTAAATAGAAGAGCCATGAAAGGACGACCATGGTTATGAAGAGTTGTACAATGAGCAATACAAATTGTACTATGTACTTGATCAGTTGATCTTATCTTATTTCCTTACCAATTGCCTCTAGACACGTGTAATATAATGGGTCCATTCTCTTTATATCATTTCAATTTAATTGTCCATTATAAATTTAAAATGTCAAGTCATTATCAGTTTCATTCATATTTTGTACCCTATTTGTCATTCAAGCTTCACTAAATGTCATCAACATACTATATGTTCAATCAAATGTAATAGTAATATTTTTTTTATTTGGTCCGATAATTTTTCTTTCAAACTTGTATTATATGTAACTATAATTCTTTTAAAAAAGAACTTTATTAAAAGATATTATCAATTAAATCTAGATAGAAAACTTACAAACATAACTTATGATTTGAAACTACATGTAATGATTTTTCACTAGAGACATAAGTGACACAAATACTTTTAAGTATGTATCATCTAACCATGATCAAAACATTTAAAACTAATATTTATCATGCTAACAAAGCTAAAACAGTATTCCAATAAATTTCATTTTCATCTTTAAGATAGACAACATAAACATAGTTTTACTCGTAGTTTCTATTATTTTGTGATATACAAAAAAAAACAGAAATGTTGGCGTGTGTTAGATAAAAATGGTATTTTATCATTAATTACTTGACTTAATATATTAATAGCTTATTAAATTTGCCAGTCAATTTTATTTCGATACTCAAACTACGACTTGTTCCGATTGAACACCTAAACACACGATAAAGTGTTCATATTAGATATCTTTGGTAAGATTTTTTTGGGGGGGGGGAATGTGTGCGTGTTCACAACGCCTATTAGCTATAGTTATGTTAACTACATAAAATATGTCATCTCATTTAATTATATACATCTACCCCAATTGGAACATCCTTGAGGTTTATGACTTGTTGATATGAGGCTAACACATAATTAAAGAACGTGACATATTTCATATCCAACACATGTATATTATTTAATTCAATTTTTGTGTATGACATAATGTTTAAAAAACATATTAGATTTTTATTTTTATTTTTTGATAACCGAGAAATCCGTCTGTGACCCGCCCTTTGGACCAATCACAGCCTTCTAAACTCGGTGGATAGTGGGCCCGCCCCTCTACCCTTCTCCACTTAAATACCGGGCTTCGCTTTGCATGGTGTGGGGCTTGAACCTGCGACCTAAGCCACAAATCCTCCACCTTTTGCCACTTGAGCTAGGCCTTGGGGGTAAAAATATTAGATTACATACTCTTCTAATGTTAGTTGTGGCAACTTAAATAAATTACGCATAATATTATCACTCTCTCTGTTGTGTTTACTTGAAAATATTAAAAATTAATTTATTGTTTAAAAATATAATTGACCACATACAAATACAATTAAAGACTATAATGTTGGGCCCGTTAACGGGCCTTTTCATATCTAGTACTCCTCCGTTTCAAAAAGAGTGGCCTAGTTTGACTTGGCACGAAGTTTAAGAAAATAAAGAAGACTTTTGAATCTTGTGGTCCTAAATTAAAGTTATGTCAAATGTACAAAATCGCCCTTTAATCTTGTAGTGTTAAACATGCCACGTGGAAAGGTGAAAGTAAAATGTTACCAAAAAAGGAAAGAGGTCATTCTTTTTTAAACAAACTAAAAAGGAAAGGAGGTCATTCTTTTTTAAACGGAGGGAGTAATAGTTAAGGCAGAAAGATCATTGTAGGTCACAAACTTCATAAACAATACAATCCCAACACTCAAGTTAGCAGTTTGCTTCATTACTACAATCTGTTCAATGTAATAGGCTGCTGCAAGAATAGCTAATACAAAAAATATTGAGGAAGGGAGAGGGTTCTGACAGTAGAGACATCCCTACAAGTGCAAAAAGAAATTTCAAATCTTAAAGCACTTGCACATTGAATACAATTGAGAATACAGTCTTGCAACCAAAGAAGTTACTTATCAGGTATACTCGGGGTTATATTTTTTGGACATAATATATATATATATATATATTCAACTCTTTACTTGAACTCAACCTCCATAGATGAGTGAAAAAGGGAAGGCTGTGTTTTTGCTTTGTATATAGCAATACCTACGTGGTGATGTATTTATGGAATAAAAGTACTAGCCCAAAAGAAAAGGTAGAGAAAAGAAGGAAGTCTTTTCGTAAATCAGGTTAGGAAAACAACAACAACAAACCCAATGTGATCCCACAAGGAGGGTCTAGGGAGAATTAAGATTTTATCGACTGCATTATGCATTTCAATTCTAGGTGTTCATCAATGAATTCCTCGTGTGTTTTCTCTAGCTCTATAGAGGTAAAAGGAGGTGCCCTGTGTCCTATTCTACCCTTCAAATTTGCCATCACGATTACTGATGCCACAGAAATACAAAACCAAAGATGCTGGAATGATGTGATTGACAAGTTCAAACTCAAGTTGAAGACACAAGACAAGCCCTCATCAGGACCTAAAACTAACTTTTTGTCACTTTACCTTATCCAGAGCTGTGAGGCAGAACTGAACACGCCATTAAGTAATGAATGTCAACTAGAAACAAATAAACATGATGTGGATGGTGAAAGAAAGCAGATTGCTATCAGGTATAGAACTACTATAATGTTCTTATCAGAAGCACCTTCTAGAAGCCCACCACTGAGAAAATGCATTACGGACAAAAACAACCAGCATAATTAGGTTCTCGGTACCCATTAAAGGTAAAAACAAAAGCTCTAAGAGGTGGGACAAGTAACAAAGGGTGAAATGTTCATATAGGAAGCAGTTGAAAACATTAAAAAGGTCTCGGAAAACATTAAGATATCTACTATAGTTCCCTCAAAGGCTCAGAATAAAAAAAATCACCAGGAGGACTTCAATCTAACAGGGTCATACTACAGTACATAATATATAAGGAACCTTGGTCTTCATTCAAATCCCAAATGTATACTTGTGAGCTGAATCAGTCAATCTGTCGAACCTCTAAAATATTATGTTTTATCCATCTTCAAAACCCTTCCGTTGGGAAATGTTATGTCTATGTAGTGCTAAAACCCATATGTTATGTACTATAAAAATGAGTATTTAAGTAAGTTATCAGTTTCAAAAAAAAAATGTGTATTCAAGTCTCTAATTTTAGATCTTTCTAAATTTTCTGGCAACATCATCATCGATGCCACTTCACTTTTTAAGCCAAATTAGTGCTCTTCACTCTATGCTCTAGTAATTCATAACTTGGAAATTACTCAATTGCTGCTTGCTAAACTGGCTATAAAGCATTATTATCTCTGTACAATCTGAAAATTTTTCATCAAGTCTCGATAATATCTATGCAGTATGCATTACATGGCAAGAACTGGAAAACGACCAAGAGAGAAAATCTCAAAAATACACTAAGATACCTCCTTCATGACAGCTTGGGATGCCACCATTTGAGTATCATCCTTGCAACGAGCCAAAGCCCTTTCAACATAACCACAAAGTGATTTAGGAAAAGTATCAGGCTGCAGACAACAGAAAGATCACTTTAGTTAAGCAAGGAAAATAAATAATCTGACACTTATTTGATGCAATGCAACAAAAAATACCATGTTACACATGTCACCATTATCCCAACTATATAGTCAACATTATCCTAACTATGTAGTTACCACTAGAATAAAATACCAAGGTTATTCAGATTGTGTGGCGACAAAGGTACAAAACACAACCAAGGAGCAGTTAAAAATTTCATCAATAAAACCTAACAGTGGAACTGTCAATCATAACAACATAGAAGATTGCATCGTCAAAGTATCATATAAAAAAAGCTGCTCCTTAGAAGTTCAGCAAAATCAGAAGTCTTACCAATATCAAAATTTCCTGTAGAAGTGATTAAACCAAGTTAATACAAACCTACCAGTTTAGCCATAATAACTATATCATTATTTCAACATCAACTTGAAAAAGAGAATCCAAAATTGAAAAACCCGTTAAGAGTATTTCAAGTGAAATAATTGCACTCACACAGCTTCAACTTTTTCCCAAGTGAAATTCATGTTCAAACACAATAGACTTCCAGATAACTTTTTCCAACTTCCATCTCAGATTCTTTTTTTTTCCAACTTGAACCAAATATCGTCACTAACATTAATTGTTAATTGATTTAACTTTAGCAAGCAAGCATATTGCTTTTCACTTCAAAAGTTGTAATGATGTCGACCATGAAAAAGTAATTCGGCTATTTCTATTCTCACAGCTACATCTACAACGTAATGCAATAAAATTTCAAAAAAAACTCTGCGCGGCTTTTACCATAACAGAATATACATTTACACAGAACTTGCAGATATCTCAGTAGATTTGTTCACTAGACACGTTTAAATGACCAAGAAAATGAATATAAAATAACCCATCTTCCACTGAAAGAGCCAAGCTTGGAATGCAATTGTTTTCTCCGAAATGAACATGTGAGCTTATCCACAGGCAACTCATTGGAACAACTCGAAAGGTTTTCCTAATAGACCAATGGTGGTGAGTGCCTTTAAAAGCCCTAACTACATCTGTATCAAAGCATACACAACCAACCACCCAAGCTACTGATTCACTGGTTATCAAAATATATTCTGGTGAGGTGGCCTCAGAATTATGGAGCATGTTTTTTTGTCTCTCTGGCATCAATTGGACCACACCCCTCGCAGTTAAGGATGCATATGAGAGTTGGAGCCTATGGAAAGTTGACAAAGCCATCAAGAAGATCTGGATTATGATGGATTATGATACCTGCTTGTATTTTTTGGTGTATTTGGTTAGAGAGGAACAAGAGATGTTTTGATGGAGATTCAACTGCTTTAGGCATTTTGAAGGCTAGGTGCATTGCAAATTTGTTTAGTTGGTCCAACTTGTATCCTGCTGTTAATGCAGAACAACTTCAGGATTTTACTAACTCATTAGTTCTGGCTTAGATAGTTTGTATAGTTAGCTAGAGATTTTTTTTGTAAGCTCAAATGACATATCTTGTAAATCTTGCATCTTCCTGATTCTGTTATTAATACCACTTATCTTATCAAAAAAAAAAAATCCTCTGCATAACTATTCCGCCAATATCACCCATAATATAAACCTTCCTTACTAAAAGCACACAAATCAAAGAAAATATGGAACTCCAGAGCATTAAATTAAGTTAATCTTGCTAGTATTGATAAAACGATACCACACACCAAATACACTTGACAAGTCACTTCCCAAATGCACTTATACATATTAGACTATTGGAGGTTCATTGGTTATTTATAGGGCTACATTAGTACTATATCATTCTTGTCAAACGCATAGGATAATTTGCTATTAATAGGATTTAATTAGCTTCATATCATTATTTTTGAAGAAAAAGTTCGGCAAGTTATATGAGAAGACAGATCCTAAGAAGTGCCACTTAACCAAGGGTGTAAAGAGGTCTAATCAATGCATATATGGAAGTTTGGAGAATGGCTGTCCCCTCCAATTGGTAATTTGGTTTTAGATGAAGTGAGTTGTTTTGTTAATGGCATCAAGTAGATGCAAATATTGTACAAAAGATAGTAAGTACACAAAAGAGTTTGTTAGCTCCATTACAATATGTACTCCCCTCGAATTGGTTAATGCATTAGGTTTTCAAATTTTCTCCGACAAATTATCCGTAATGACTCCTCATCAAAAAGTATCACTTGACCAATTCTAAAAGAATCTTACAACAACATACCCAGTGCAATCCCACAAGTGGTGGCTGGTCTAAGAGAAGCTTACAACAAACATAAAGGAACACTAGCACAGATAACTTCTAATTGACTATCAAGAAGCAAGTGAAAACTTTATCATCTTAGTCAAGCATCTAAACTCTCCCCGTCAATTATGCAAACTTATGTTACAAAACTCAATTTGTGACTGCATGTCTTGCTGAAATGATCAAAGTAAAAAAGGTGTCTGACCTTGAGAACATTATCTGCAGCATTAGATGATACTTTTTCATTAGTTTTTGGTAAGGAAACACTGACATATGCAGGTCTGGCTGCTGCATTAGTTGTAGAGCTTTGCATATCCAGCTTTGGTAATCCCATGGTCATGGTTGAAGTTATTCTAGGGTTTGTGGGAATCTGTAGTTTGCTAGCACTACCTGTGTCTGCTGGTGTAACAGTTTGCTGCACAGTGGGCAAGGATGACTGATAATTATAGGGCATCTGATATGAGGCTTGATATTGTGCTCTTGGTCCTTGGAGACATGAAGAACTTTGTTGAAGGATTTCATGAGAAGGGGTTATGTCTAAAGGCTTTTGACCATAAGACTGTACTGGATCAGGTTGCTGATTTTGGAAAGAGGGAGCCCAATGTTTCCAGTAACTATCATGAACATTTCCACCTACAGCAGGAGACTGACCCAAAAACAAAATTGAAAGTTAAGTTCATCAGGCTAATCAAAAAGAACTCCATAATGTACATAACATGAAGGGAAAGAGAAATGAAGTTGCTTTTCTCAATGTACTGAGTATCGAAAAGCAAAAAAAATGAGGCACTGACTGCAATGACAGTAGATAACATGTCTTCTTCTGGTGAATAGCTGGCACTCAACAACTCGCACAAGATAGAAGTTGAATATCCAGATTATTAAACATATAATAAACACGAAGTGATATTTAGACAGCAGAGTTAAAAGAGCATACAAGGCATTGCTTACCAGATCTTTAGCAGCTTGTTGAACAAAAGAACAACTAAAATAGCAAATTAACCTAAAATATGAGTGTAATACATGATTTATCACCATCTTTTACATCTCTTTGATTACTTAACATGGTTTTGAATTTTAAGAGGGTGTTTGGATTGACTTATTCTAAGTAGTTTTAGGCTTTTAAGCTCTTTTTTTATTTTTGGAGGTGTTCGGGATAGACAAGAAGTGTTTTTAATCACTTTCTTTTAGGCTGAAAAAGTACAAAAATAAGCTAAAAGCCAAAAGGGTATTCCCAACTTATGGCTTTTAGCTTATAAGCTACTTAAAAAAAGTCTATCCGAACACCCCCTAAGTGAATTACATGACAACTGATATTCACATAGGAGTCTACGCATGCATAAAATTCATCTATTATAAGTAGAACTCCAACAGAGTAACTTATTTGTGAATTGCATATAAAGGAAAAACCTGCACCGCAGACAATGCCGGCAAACCAGATTCTGGCTTGCCAGGTGGAGCGTGAGATGCCGGAGCCTGGACACCTGAAGCTGAGTATCCCGCAGGAACAGGGCAACTTAGACTGGATACATTAGAAACGGAAATATTTTCTGTTCCAGGAGCACAGGGGACATCATTTTGTGTATGGTTGTAATAATCGGCCCATTGCTTGTACTGTTGTTGATACTGTGAAGACGCAGGAGCTGTGGTAGAACTGTATGCGGCATTCGAATCAGAATTGTAGCTTGGATACTGATGGGAAGTGTATGTTGCATATTGTACTTCATGCCACGCGTTCGTCTGGTTATTGTAAGCACCACTTGTGTAACCTCCAGATGTCTGGTAATCACCAGGATTGTAGTAAGTGCTTGAATAACTTGCAGGCCCAGCATAAGACCCTGTATTCTGTAATGAGGAAAGGGGCTGATAAGGAGCACCTGTATTTTGATATGCTCCTGATGGCTGATGATAGGATTGATTAGGTTGTTGTTGATAGCCATTATAGTAAGCAGCATATCCTGTATTGTTGTATCCATAAGGATCAGTACTTTGATAGGTTCCATAGCTACTGTAATCCTGCTGTACATTTGTGGCACCGGAACTTGGTGTAGTAGCACTAGTTGCAACATTCAATCCATCTTGAACATTCCTTGAAGGCGGCGCAGCTTGTTGGGCATGATCATAACCAGAATGTGAGACAACTCCATTTTCCCTGGCATAGCTAT
This sequence comes from Solanum acaule, assembly GCA_036250505.1. NCBI lineage: Eukaryota > Viridiplantae > Streptophyta > Magnoliopsida > Solanales > Solanaceae > Solanum > Solanum acaule. The sequence goes on along the minus strand of JAJOOR010010225.1, from coordinate 8,197 downwards.
CTGCACCATGAGCACTCCATGGTGCAACTGTAGAATTTGGAGGGGCGTAATATGAAGACATGTGATGTTGGTTTGGATCGACAGCCTGATGATTCTATATAGTATAAAAAAAAAGGATTTAAAGCATATAATGAGAAATCAACTCACCTATCCAGAACTAAGTATAGCAAGAGTGGTACATGATATAGTTGCAGAAGAATAGTAAATACAAGCAAGTTAAAAGAGTTTGGTGGCTGAGAGAGGAGAAGCATTTAACACTTTCACCATTCAAGTAAAGAAAACATTTAATCAATCAACGTGTACAATGACAAAATATCATACATGTAGTGAATGTCCTATCCATAAAAGGCAAGAGCACACAGTTTCGGCTCATAAGAAGCAGTTTCTCAACATAAGGATAGTCGGTAGTCAATGCATCAAATATGACCTTCACAAAATCTATCTACATTGTTGCCCAACAATGTCCACGATACTTGAACATAAATATGCCACACCAATTTACCAATATTAGTATAGCCCCTCATACTTATATTGATGGATAAAACAGACAAGGCATCTTGATTTACTACTTACAAACATCACCAGCACAAGACTGTCAATTGTGTCTCTCCGGTATCAGAGTGACTTGTCATAGCTACTTCATCAAGAACTCTAACTTTTGTGTATCTTATTACTAACCATTAACAAGTTGTACATACATTTCAAAAAGGCAGTGTTACTATGTGAGAAGTCAAACAACTTTTCTTTAATTTTTATTTTTCAAACAATTATTTATTTTTATTTTTTATGAGCATGGTGTCCGGGCTAGCTTTCGAGCACCTCGACTCATTCCACAAGATATCTGCCATCTCTCACCCGCAACAAGTACAGGTAACTCTGTCCACTAAGGCTAGGCTAGATGGGAAGAATCACCTAGTGTTTGCTTTGTCTCCGCTGAGAACCTGAGACCGCAGGGTTCTCAACCACTTTATTGACCACAAGGCCACACCCTTGGGTGCTATTTTTTTCAAACAATTTTAAGTACTTCCTCACATAAAATCTTGTGATTTCTACTACTTCTTACAGTTTCTAAATATACAAATGTTATCTAAAATACTCTGAATCGATGTCCAAATTCACACGGACGATTAGATGACCAATGGCAGATCCAAGTACGGGTTCGTGGGCTCAGTAGAACCCATAGGTTTGCAGTCGAACCCTATATTTGTGTGAAAACAGGTACAAATAGAGTTAGATGTACATTTTAGAACTCATCCTTCAACTCAAAACCAAGTAAAACCATCAACACTTATGTTCTGAATCTCCTTACCCACATAATCCTAACACAACAATTCTTTTTGGTATTGATGGAGTAAATATATAAATAATATAAGAAAGAAAAACCAGCAGCAGCACAACTGAAAAACTCACTTCTCTCACAGAAAGGGAAAAAACTGAAACCTTTCAATTCCATTGGCATCATCCCGCCATTATCTTATGTTCATTTTGACAACATCATCACAATTTACATATATTAAGTATGTTAAAAAAAATTGCAACAAGCAGAAATCTATATGGACCATAATGTCATACATTTTTTCCAGAAACAAAGTTTGGATAAGAGAAGAGGAAGTACAATTCGGGTGGTTACCTCCTGTGAACTGGGATCCAAAGTGGTCATAGTAGCACTTCCTTGATTCATCATCCTCTCATTAACATCCTGCTTAACCAAACATTTCAGTATTCAGATATCTATAACAAAATCACACCACACCACACAAGAAAAAAGATAGTCATAAGTTGAACTGCAGCCTAATGGTTACAACTCCACCTTCTTACATTCATAGGTGGTTCAAATCTCACAAAAGGATCCTTTTCTACACTTCTATCCCGACTATTTATGCGCCCACCCCTTACTCCAGCAAATTTTATGCAAGAAAGAACCTAGCCAGGACTAAAACTGCAGCCTAATCATCACATCTCCACCTACCTATGTCACAGGTGCAGGAATCCAAACCTACAAAAGTGGTTTCTACATTTCTATTCCAACTATTTAAGGGATCACCCCTCACTCAAAAATACTTGAAAAAACATAAGAGAACTAGAATTACAGCATAATATGCAACTCCACCTACCCACCATTACATGAGCGGGTTCCAATCCCACAAAAAGTGTCCTTCATAAATTTCATCTAGACTATTTGCAAGACCACCTTCAACAACAACAACTACGCCTCAGTACCAAACAAGTTGAGGTCCACTATGCTTTGAATCCTAACTATTACATGTGCAGGTTCCAATCATACAAAAAATGTACTTTTTAAATATCATCTCGACTATTTGCAAGTCAACCTTCAACAACAACAATTATGCCTCAGTACCAAACAAGTTGAAGTCGTTATCTAACAACTAAAGAGCTCATATATCATGCTTCCAGCACATACTGATACCATAAATCAGTCAAACAGTAAATATCCTACTTCTACCCATATTACAAGTGGTCGTCATCTCACTTGCATAAAATACCCAGCACCCTTAACACATCCAATAAGAATTTACCAACACAAACACTTGCCTTAAGCCCAAAGTACAAAACGTCAAATTACGGATTTGTCCATCACCATGTTTATAGGTCCAAAAAAATGGGGAAAAAAAACTAGCTAGAATTGGAACTACAGCTGCAACTTTTCCTACATCAATCATACTTTCTAATCTCACAAAAAGGGGATTTTTCTAATAAATTAAAATAAATTGGGAAAAAAAAACTAACCGAAATCTGAACAAATTGAACAGCTTGAGCCTTCAAGGAACGAAGAAACAATCAACCTCGAACAAAGCAACACCCTTATATGTATTACCAAAGCAAATTGAGACGAAAAAAACAAAAAAAATATGGAAAAAAAACAGAGAACGATTAGCAACGAAGAACGATTACAAATATCGATTGGTAAGAAACTACAGTATAATTATGATTCGAAGAACAGAATTATTCAATGTTGAAGAAGAGATTTTTGATTTATGAAACTAACGTCGGTAGAAAAAATGAAATACGGAGATTTTGTGTGTTTATATATGCGTAACTTGATTTTCAGTCGAAAAAAATTTCAACCCGATTGACTTATTCGGGTTGTAATTTGGGAGGTCGTTTGAGTTCTTTTTTGCATTTTTAGTTGTTATAATATAATGTATGGTTGAGTCAAGTGTGTATCAGAAATAATTTTTTATCTGTTAACGGATAGGTAAGATCTATTTATATTATACATACTTCGAATTTCAACTGTGTAACTATATGGATACGTTGTTGCTGTGTAATATATTATATATGGTTGATCTCTCGATTTTGTAAATCTTCACTGATTAAGTGAATTATTATTTTTTAACATTTTTTATTTTTTAGTTTATTGTGTTGTTATTTCCAATTTTTGAGATAAAATATATAGTTTAGAATAGAGTATATATAACATGTTTTGATACTAAAGACACTTAATCAATACAATTATACAATTATCGCTTAGAACAATAACTGAGTATCACAAAAACAATCGAGATGAGAAAGAGATCACCGATGAAAGCTTTTAAATAGCTAGAACAGTACCAAACATAATAAATAAAGAGCGATAAACATGGATAAAGTGAAGGAAGAGGCATAGATAATTTGCAGAAAAAGTATTTTATCTTGTTCAATTGTTTAGGTGTCACGTGTTGATTCATGCACTTTATATGAGAGATTGTCAATTACGTGTATAGTAAGAAGTAATCCTTAATAAATGTTAGATGTTCAATTGGTTAGATTCTTAGTTCAGATAAATATCTAAACAAAATTGTATAATTTTCTATTGTCTGAGTTGGAGGTAGAAATACATCGAGATTTTGCGTGCTTGCTTATATTGCTTTTGATTTTCATATTATGGATCTTGGTTCGCACTTTATGAAATTTCCACTAGAAAAAGAATCCAGACATTTCTCATTTACCTATTATGAAAAACGTTTGACTTTGTCTCTTTTCCTTTCATTCTCTTTCTTCTTTTATGAATCGTTATAAAAAATGGCAGACTGCACATAAAAGGATTCAGGTGGGGGAAGCGTCTGCCTCCTCTATATCCAACAACAACTAAATAAACAATAAACTTGTAATTTCTTAATTTCGATATAAAGTAAATGAGTACATCAAAATCGGATATTTGTGCACTTCGTCCGAGGAAAAATAAAGGAGGAGGAGGTTTCACAATTGGGGAAAACTCAAATGGGCTTAGAGTGAGAAGCCCACTCCATGAAACAACAAAACATTAAGCCCATAGCTGTTGAGGCCCAAACACTAGTTATAAAAATCAGAGAGAGACTACACTGCTTACTCTTTTGAACGAATTGGATCTAGGGTTCTTACAATTTTCTGTGCCTTCTTCGATCTACAGGTAAGCGATTTGTGATTTTCAGACCTTTTTTCTCATATTTCTTTCATCATAGATATATGTGCGTGTGCATAATTCATCTAGGAATTGCTATTAATTCCGAGAAATTTGGATGAGATTGTGTATTTTTGACTCGGAACATTCATTCAAGAGGTGTTTTTTTTCGTTTCTAGTTTTGTTTGGTGTTTTATGGAGCTGGCGTTTGTGCTAAATTCATTTGAAAAAAATGTAATTGAGCTGTTTTTTATTATTAAGAAGTCATATAATTTGGGAAATGAGCTAATTGGGTAGTTTCTCTCGGTATGATGAGAATTTGTAATATATATGTGCTTTTTGACCTTGAAAATTCATTCAAGATGGCTTTTTTAGTTTTAGTTTTGTTTGATGTTTATTGAGGTGGCATTTTGTGCTAAAGTGATTGGAAAATAGTAAAGGAGTTATTTTTATGTTTAAGAGATCATATAATATGGGAAAGGGGCTAATTGGGTAGTTTCTTTCAGAGAAGATGTGGTGGTATGATGATATTTTGTATTATATGTTCTTTTTGTAGTTTTGTTTGATGTTTTATTGAGCTGGCATTTGTGCGAAATTCATTGGAAAAAAGTAAAGCAGCTATTTTTAATGATTAAGAGATCATATAATCTGGGAAAGGAGCTAATTGGGTAGTTTCTTTCAGGGAAGATTCTGCGGTATGATGAGATTTAGTATTATATGTGCCTTTTGACATTTGAAAATTCATTCATTAGGCATTTTTTCAGTTCTAGTTTCGCTTGATATTTTATTGAGCTTGCATTTGTGCTAAATTCATTTGCAAAAAAGTAATGGAGCGATTTTTTTTTTTAATGATTAAGAGATAGTATAATTAGGAAAGGAGCTAATTGGGTAGTTTCTTTCAGAGAAGATGCCGCGGTATGATGACAGGTATGGTGGCACGCGCCTATATGTTGGACATTTGTCATCCCGAACGCGATCTCGAGACTTGGAGGACGTCTTTAGCAGATATGGGAGGTAATTTTTTAACCATTCATTAGTTTTATGCAGTGGTTGGAAACATTGTTAATCAAATTTGAGTAGTTGGAAATTAAGATTCCAAGAGAACAAAGATTGAACTTTTTAGTTGTTTATTTTTGGTAGTGGAATGAAATACGCCTGAGTAGAGTAGAATGGATATAAAATAAAGGGTTCATATGGTTGATCTCAACTTGTCCGGTATTAGGTGTTGATTGACTGATTGCTGTACCCAGTGATTATTATTGTGATCATTTTTCAGAAATGATGTTGCTTCTAGTAGTTCACAATCTTTGTTCTTGGATGTAAAGTGATCTTTGGGGGTAGAGATGAGACACACAAGTCATTACAGTGGCCTTTGTTTTTTTAATTTGTAGAAAATGTGTGAGAGCAACACCCCGTGTCTTGGTGTTTTTAACTCGAATAATGTTTATGAAGGTTTCTATGTTTTTGCCCAATCCGGAGGTTTGTGGTGGGAGGTTGCCCTTGATGGAATTGGTTCCCATTCTTGCGGAGTGTGGCGATTCTTTCTATAATGTTATTGCGTATTTTTTTGATGGAAATGGCACAATCCAAAAAGTGGTGTTTAGTTCATCTTTGAGGGGCGAAGTATCAACCCTTTGGTTCTTATGACTTGATGGCCTTACTGTTTCTGGAACCCATTTACGCAGAGTACGTGATGTGGATATGAAGCGTGACTATGCTTTTGTGGTACGCACTTCTTTTTCTTTTTTTTCACTTCTTCATTAATGATATTTATTAGGGTTGTAGGGTGATCATCTAATCCTTGTTTCATATATTTGTGATTTAAGATTCTCTCTCTTCTTCATATACTGCTAAATCTAGGAGTTTAGTGATCCTCGAGATGCCGATGATGCAAGATACGGCCTAAATGGGCGAGATGTTGATGGAAGCCGCGTTATCGTGGAGTTCGCCAAAGGGGTGAGTAACAGTTTGGATTTGATGTGTTTGTAACTGCAATATGCATAGTATCTTTATGTTTTATTTGTGCAACTCTAGACACGTGGACATGTGCATTTTGAATATCAATGCAAAAAAAAGAACAACTAAAAAGAATTTCAGGCTTTATGCTCAATGAGTGTTAAAATATGGTGGAGCTGGTTTGAACTAAATTATTTTGGAGATGATGCTTCGGTTCTCAATATAAGTATTTTACTCTACATTTGGCATGTCACGGAGGGGAGAAAGATGATCTTGGTTTATCATTTTTCCTTAAAGTAGTTAAGTTGCTTCAAGGATTTGTTTTCTTGGTATTTTCAGGAGTTATGCACGCCTTAATCTATCTAATGTTCCAGATTGGTTAAACAAAAAATTGTCCTTTTTATGTTGTAATTTACTTGCATTGCAGGTGCCTCGTGGTCCAGGTGGATCTCGAGAGTTTGGTGGCAGAGGTCCTCCTCCAGGTACAGGTCGTTGCTTTAATTGTGGAATTGATGGACATTGGGCTCGAGATTGTAAAGCTGGGGACTGGAAGAACAAGTGTTACCGCTGTGGAGACCGAGGTCATATAGAAAGAAACTGTCAGAACAGCCCCAAGAAATTGAAGTATTTTCCTAGTTGCCACCTTATTTCACCCTGTGTATTTTTTGATGTTCTAGTATACTTTAATGGTTAAGGTTATTATTTGTTATTTAAATAACAGACGTGACCGAAGTTATTCCCGCTCACCATCTCCTCGGCGTGGAAGAAGCCGCAGCCGCAGTTACAGCAGAGGTCGTAGCTACAGGTCTCTCACTTTGCTCCTTTTTGGAATGTGCTCCATTTCACTTCATTGACAGCTTTAGTCTTATGTTTTAAGATTCTGAATTAGCATCGTCACTCATGGTTACAACAACATACCCAGTGAAACCCCACAAAGTGGGGTCGGGGGAGGGCAGAGTGTACACAGTCCTTAACATTGTCAATCATGGCTGAAAACTTGAAATAATACCATGGATAAGTAATTGCATTTGTCCTTTCATAGATGTATTATGTGGATAATATATGAAAGCTTGTATTGTTAAACCAAGAAAGTGTCATGTTATGGCATCACCTACTAAGTGCTAACAGATTCTGGTTATCTCAACTAACTGGCCTTTATGGTATTAAAACGTATTTGTACCCATCACTTTATCTATCTATACAAATAAACAAGATATTAACATATACTGTGTTTGATTTCTTTGCAGCCGATCCAGGTCTCCTGTGAAGAGGGACCGTAGCATTGAGCGTGAAGAGAAGAGATCAAGGAGTCCTCGCCAACATAGGCCATCACCACCTCCATCAAAGGGAAGGAAACACAGCCCTTCACCTGATGAAAGAAGTCCACAAGAGAGAGGTACGCCATCACCAAGGGATGATAGGGCAACCAATGGTTCTGACCGCAGCAGGAGCCCTAAAGATGATGCTAGAATGGATGAACGCGGAGATATTAGCCCTGTTGAAGAAAATGGCCGTAGTCGCAGCAATAGCCCCATCCATAGGGAGGACAGAAGCCCAGTGGAGGACGGAAGCCCAACGGGTGACTATGAAAATCATGGTTCTCCAAGGGGTTCTCCAAGGGGCAGTGAGTCACCCTAAAATGTGCATATGATACATTGTGGTAAGTTAATGTTTGACTCACAACTATGCATATGATACTGTCAGTGTGGCAAGTGAATGTTTGACTCACAACTATCTCATCCTTGCACTTTGATTTTGTAGTATTTTTTCCCTATATTTGGAAACCATGTAATTGATTTTTCTTAGAATGACCGGAATTTGAAACTGCCTTGCACATGGTGTGTTCTATTTTTGAGACTA
>JAJOOR010010224.1:0-16973 GCA_036250505.1 Solanum acaule | reverse complement strand
ACTTCTAAGCTTAACTCTTGACTTCTAACTTTACTTGACTTGGAACTAACTCTCCTTGAATTGGATTATGAATTCAAGGGTAATGATTTGTGTTTGGAAGGACCCCATGATGTTTAGGAATAATTTAGGACAGCTAAACTTAAGAAGAATTAGGAAATTAAATTCTGAAAACAGAGCAGATTTTGTTCACAGAGGGAACACAGCCGCGACGCAGACTTGTTTCCTGAAAGCAGCCTGACTTTTCTCCTTCATGTTGCCAACTCTAAACCCTCTTAACTTCAAAGGTTCTTTTCCCAAACACTTGGGATCATAAACCCCTCAACATACAGTGGATTCCACTCAAAAACACAATCAAATCCTGTCCCAAATCAGTAAGAATTTCAACAACACAATCAACAACACAACCCACAACTTCAACAACAACACAACCAATCTTTTTTTCAATAATAAAACGAGTTTGGCGTGTGGCGAAAAGAACCACCCAACACTATGAACTCACATACCTAGTAGGGATCACCCCCGACGATATCCACGATGATCTCCTTGATTGCTCTTCTCTTTCTCCTCTTCCTTCTCTTCTCTCTCAAGCCCTAACTCTTTACTCTTTAAAAATGAGACAAACTGATCTTAAAATCAGTCTAACACAACAATATAACCAAAGGAATTAATTAGGGAAAAGATCAAAATGCCCTTAAAATTTTGGGACGGATTTCCTTGCCAACTGCCCAACTTCCAAGGCCATAACTCACTCATACGAACTCAGAATCGAGTAAAATCGGTGGCATTGGAAAGATCATTCCACGAACTTCGCAACCATAACTGGCACTACACCTAACTCATCCTGAGCTAGGATTTATGATTGATCAAAGTTGGCCAGAAACTCATTTTTTTCCCACACTTAACCAAATTTTCCAAATTCTATTTTTTTCCAAAAAATGACTATTTCCGATTTCCAGCTTCTCTATAGTTATTTCAAATTGTCAGATGTTACAATAAAGCTCTCACGACATAGCATTTTTGTTCCCAAAAAAATACATATATTTTGCACTAAAAATTTGCATTTTAGCTGAAATCTTACACTTTAAAGCCCACAAAAGGGTTGTGTTTTGGACCAAAAAAAACTTGCAGTTTCACACTCAAAAACTGCACCTTTTGAGCTTAAAATTCAACACTTTTCAACCTCGAAGCGCTGCACTTTTGAGACCCAAAATAAATTTTAAGTTGCTAAACTTATATTCTAAACACTTGTTTATGAAAGAAAAATCTGAAAATAAATCCACAACATTTGAAAACATTATTCCCAAATAAGAACTTCTTTAAAAAACATGTTCTCATGACTGCAAAAAATGCGTCTAAGTAACAAATAAACTTAGTTGGAAAAATGTTATTCTAAATTAAATAACTATAATAAACTAAATATCTAAAGGGATGGAGATGAACGACTATGTCTTACTATCGCTCTCAATAGGTTTCTATAAACCCAAAAAATAAAGCAAGCATAAATATAAATATAAAACATTAATATGGAAAAATGTTAGTCAAATAGCAATACATATATCTATATATAAAACACGTGAAATTTTGAAGTGGGGAGGAAGCGTAGGACACTATTGACGCGATGAAGGCTGCTAGACACAAGCGATAATGTAGGCGAGCACAAATTTGATTTGGGCAGATAAATGGAGTCATATCATAACTCCAAATGCGCTCCCAACTGTACATGTGAAATAAAGAAAAGAAAAGGATTAGCATAACACATGTTACCGGTTAAATTGCATGAATATAGTAAGTAATTGAGGACATTCGTACTAAATTCCAATTGAAAGAAACCAGGATGCCAATGATAAGATGGAACATAAATCACACAAGGTATACTTACAGGAATGGTTTGAGAGAATTCCAAATTTAAACCAACTTAACTAATAACTTTGGGAAAAAGGAAGAATTCATGGGAAGAGAAGAAGTTATCATTTATCATTTTAAAAGGGAAGTGATAGAGAGTCTCCATAGGAAGGTGATATCAAACCAGAGAAGAGATCAAATGTTCCTAGTACTTGACCTCTCATGCCATACATTTCCACTACATGCTCAAGCTAAATTAACACATACATACAGCCGTGTTTATCAATTTAGGCAGATCACAAAAAGATATCATTGGCTCACTTTGAAAATTGAAACAGAGAACTAAAAGAATAGAGAATCAAGTTGAATCACTTAGTCAAACAGATACAACTATCTTAAAACAGGACGTAGAATATGAATCTAACTTAAGTTATTACACCATGACTTGATCATAATAACCAGTTAACGCTAAGCCTTCTTATATGCGAGTAAATGCGAGGAGGTTTAAAGAAAGACATGGACTAAATTTGAACTATAATGGAAGGTAAAAATTTAAATCTAAACTTTAAGATTTTGTTTTAATCATACTAACGATCAATGACAGATTCTACGATGAGCTGCGATGCTAAACTAAAGGAAACAAGTAACTTGAAGTCAAGGTTTTCAACAGGGAACTAATGCATAAATATGAGATTACTTTTGTGTTTAGACTTCATCAATTTTTATGAACCAAAATACGTCATTCTTGAACAATACGAAATTATGAAGGAGTCTAGAATGGATCAACTGATTCTTTATTACTTAACACATACGTTGAACAAAATGGAAGAGCAAAATTTAAGTAGCTAACATATTCTAAATCGAATCGGGACGGAGCAACTGTATACCAAAGAGTTGAACAAAAACTCTAGGCAAGACAAGCTTTAGATGGATCTTACAACAAAGCTATTGAAGTTGAACCTGACTGCCAAACATTAGCAAAGGTAATTTAAACTTTTGGCTAAAAATAAAGTTAGAGTTAACAGATTCAGCGATCAACTCGACAAGATTAGAACGCATTAGTGAACGAATTGGAATCCATGTACTATCAACATATTCAATAACACATACAAGCTAGGCTTTTGACTACTATTAATGCATGAAATTCCCAACAAATCTCCACACAAAACGGAAGCAGGAAGAAGTACAGAAATCAATCAGCCCAAGCTTAGAATGATTAGATTAGCCACATACAGAACATTACAAGAAACACAAACTAAAAAAAAACACACAGAAAGAAAAAAAATTACCTTCTTTGGAGCAGCAAACTAGAGCTTTGACGTCAAGATACTTCCACTCCAAACTCCCTCTTCAACTCAAGAAGAAAAAAAAATGCAAACAGAGAACAAAAGATAACATTAAAATTTGTTGCGCTCTCTCTATTGCTAGATGATTTTTGAACCCTTGCTGGATTCCTTGGATTTTTGTTGGATTTCCTGATCGTATGATTTTCGGATGTTGTTGGGTTATTTTTTTCTGTTCTTTTCGCTGATTCCCGGATGATCTTCGAATGAGAACCAAAGCCTCTTTTTATAGGCGAAATTCGGACTCTTAAAAATCCGGATTTGAAACTCAAAATTATTAAAACCCATTGTGTAATGCAAGGGATGGGTGAAATCTTGAAAACATCACCTTTAATTTTTAGGCTTCTCAAAGTTGAGACCTAAGAGCTCCTGATGTTCTTGAGTTTTTCTTTTCGATGTAAAAAAAAGGGGAAAGGTGGGATTATTAATGGTAGTGGCAGAGAAAGGTGATGGAAGGGATGTAAAGTTGACGAGAGGGAGTTGTGATTGATAGAGGATAAGGAGAATAAGGTGGAAATCTGCTGGATATTGCATTTTTCCGGCGGTCCGCAGGCAGCGGCGATTTAATGGAAGAGCAGTGAAGGGCATGGGGAAGATGAGGATTTTTGGGAAAGGAAAACGTCCTTTTTCTGAAAAAGAAGAAGAAGAACGTTGGGGTCTTTTTTTTTATTATTGGGAAAAGATGAAAAAGTCTTATCTAATTCGGGCTGTCCGATCGTTTGATCGGACGGTTAAGATAAATCAGGGATTAAAAGGAAAAAAAATAAAAATTATATATATATATATATATATATATTTAAATAATGATAAAAGCTTAATTAACTAGGACCGTTAGATTTAATCGTACGGTCAAAATTTAAGATAAAGAAACACAATCCATGTGCTCGCCTACGTGGCATACATGGATTGGCCGGTTTAAGAAGACTTGGATTGCCAAATTTGCTCAAATTAAATTCATTTAAATTATAACTACTTTCTTTATTAAATAGCCATAAGAGATAATTATTTTGCAAGATTAGCTTATTTGATAAAATTAGTCGCTCTTAAAATTAAATTAATATAAATTAGTAACTCATTAATTAATTAAGCTTTCTAATTTTAAACAATGTACGAAAAATAACTATTGCGACAAAAGAAATTATATTTGAACAAAAATAGATTCAATTCTTAAGAACGACACTTGTTTAAAAAAAATGAGAAAGTAAGTAGTAATATAATATATTTAATTTTAATAAGAAATTGAAATAAATTTATGAGGTAAAAATAAATAATTAAAAATCTTTTCGTGTTCCTATAAAAATTTCATAACATATATATTTTTTTATTATTATTTTAGTTAAGTGTGGAGAGCCAAAATTGGGTGTCAACAATTAAAGTTTGAGAATATCAGAAAAAAAGTAATTCCTTTTCCAGACCTTTTTCCTTTCATCCCATATTGTACCTCTTCTTCTTTTTTTCTTTACATGTGTATATATAAGTTTTAAGTGATAGTTTCATGTTGCATAATTCTCATACCTTAAGTTTCATGTACAAATTAAATCTTGCATCTATTTACTGGAAATAATGGATTCACTGGCAAATTCTTACTATTAATTAATTAATATAATTTTTTATGCATGTCAAATTTCTTTTAAATACAACGAGATATTTAAATACTTTGACTCTTGTGTAAAGGAAGGAGTATATATTTATAAAGTTACTCTAGATCTTGTCCAATTTGCTTTATGATTGGTAATATAGAAATGTATCAACAAACAATATAACGTTGAGTCAATCTTATTTGTGCATGGAATGTTTTCCCTTTATTTTGGAATAAATTTTTTCCTCACTTGGATAACAATATAGACCAGGTTCAATATTATAACCTCAAGAAGTATATTCTAATCCTTTATATACCAAGGAATATTTCTTTTCCAGAGTTCAAAAAGGCAGCAATGCAACAACAACATATCCCACGTAATTCTACAAAATGTTGTTTGAATTAAGAGGGTAGCTAGAATGTCCCAAACATTATTAATATGGTTATTTCTGATAGACCCTCATATCAAGAAAAAACAGATCAAAATAATAATGAGAAAAGAAAAATTGAAATTACATTAAAGAGGAATTTGCATGTGAACTATAAAGGTCATTTAACATATTACGAGAGCAAGAAGAGGTTATGAGTTCTAGTCTTACCGTCATTTATTATTTTCAAAAAAAAAAAATTGTATGTTTTCTCGGCCAAGAAAGGGATATGGATACTCATATTGGGGAACATGTTGTGAATATAAAATTTATACTATGTTCTTTGTTTTATAAGAACTGTGAGAATGAAAAAGGTGTGTCATCTAAGTGATATTTATACTATGTTCTTTATTTCTTGTTTACTTGTTTTTGAGATGGAAATTCTCTTACAAGCTTGACCCTTATGTTCGTAGGATTATATATGTAGTGTCTTAGGAATTAGGCTATTAAATGATGAATGCTTTCTTTGAAAATCAACTATGAGATGGGATGGATATATATGTACAAACACGATTTGGAGTAAGTGGGGTCCTAAGTACTCTGCTATAAATTTCATAGAAATTTGTATAGTATTATACTGACTACTTTATTTTATGTTTATGCTTCCTTGTCTGTCCTTTTCTATGATGTTTCATAGTTTCTCACATCTAAATGATATTACAAACTACTGTAAGAAACGATTCTATCCTTCTCACGTTTTTTTATCATCCGAATGATGCATTGTATTTAATTTTTGCAGATATATACAATGACATGACATCACATGGACCCAAGGAAGAGGAAAGAGAACAATATATGAACCCTCTATACATTGAACATAAGCCATATGCTGATTAAACGTAATGAATTTCTACATCTCATGCGATTGGAATAGCACGAGAACAACAACCTACAAAATTTACACTTCATGTTCTATTAGAAGAGAACTAAGATTAGCCAGGGAACATGTTTTCAATGGGTATTTAGTGATAGAGCAGTGCATAGTTAATTAGGTTCGATTAACTACTGGAGATGTTAAATTTCAAGTTTTTTTAAAAGCAGTTGGGTTGTATGGATGATCACAGTTAATGAGACCTAAATGCTTGATATAACCTTAATGTTTTGCCCTACCTCTCATTCAAACTGAAGAGCTTTGCGGTTTGATATATTTTTCTCTTTTCAAATTTAACCATAACCCGCTTCCTTTTCCTTACGAGCCTCATATTACGGTTTGCTAATATTGTCAACACTTGTAAAATTGTAGATTATTCAATTTGAATGGAAAGTATTATTGTAATCTTATTTTATAGTATAACAAAGAAGTATCTCGTGTCATATGAAGTTTTCCCGGTTGGTTGTGGATGAGGGACTTGATTTTGTTATGATCGTGAATAATTCTCTCTGTATGAGCTATCTTTTGAAATTAAGTTAAGTTAAAAATTTATTTTTCTTATCAAGTAATGTTTGTTATGTGTTGTCTCAATATTTCTATCATTTTGCCTGTTTAAATTTATGAAATTTCATTTATTCTATATTTACCAAGTGTAAGAATAAATGCTACACTAATACAAGGAAACTAAATTCGCTGGGCCCGATCTTAGCACTGGCATATTATATCTAGTGTGTGTGTATATATATATATATATATTCAAAATATTACCATGTGAGAGAGAAGGTAAATGAAAAAAAACATAAAAAAAAATGTAACAAAATGAGGCCAGAAAGGTTTGAACACGCGACCTAGTTGCGATTTCCTAGCCAAAAGCCAGTTGAACTATGCAAAGATTTGATTAAGGTGTGTCACATTAATAATATATATATATATATATATATATCGTTATCTCTGTTTTTTCCCTTTTTACTCTATACATATTTAGTAAAATTTCCCGAGGAAGCAATGTCACGTGACACCTCATGAGCCGTGCTATATCCGCCCCTGATTTACATCACCTATGTGATTTGCAAGCTATTACACACCGAAGTTTCAAAAAAAATATATTAAAAGATGCACTCGATTGGTTGTATTGTATGACATTCAATTATTTTGGATACATTCATGAGTACTATTATCATTACTATTACATATAGTGTTTTCAAAAGATGGTTTTGTGAGCCTAACAAAAGGAGTTCCCACTTTGTCTGCTTCCAACTTTTTTGAAATAAACACAGGAGGAACTTCCATGCACAAAAAAGAGTTATCCTAACTCATTTTAGCAGCAAGGGTTCTAACTGTTGGGTATTAGTTACCCTGAGTTTCTTACCATAAATGGGTTTTCCTTTTAGGAAAAAGTTTTAATATTTGACTAATCTTTTTCTTGTAGGTAAAGGTTTAGGACTCCATAAATATAGGTTTTTTCCTTCTAACTTAATCAACATTTACAATGTAGTCGTAGGGGCTACACCATTTTTATCCGGAATAAATTAAACAAAAGTGTCAACACATCAAACGAATCCAATCAAATTTAGCACAATTACATCCAAATCAATTATTAATAGGTACAAGCTTTTTTCTTCTTCTTCTTTTTTGCTGATTTTTTGAATTTCTTTTATTGTGCAATTTTTTCTTCCAATGAGTATACAATTGTAGACACATAAATTGTATTGGATCAAATTCATACAAAATTTGAATTAAATCCATGTTCATTTGGGCTGAATGATTAATTTGGGCTTTACAAATAAATAAGTCCATCTTATTAAATTCAAATCCAAGGTCCATTTCACCTTGAAGCCCAAACTCATGCCACATGTCACGATGACTAGGCATCCAAGACCAACAAGGTGACGCCACGTGTCCAAATGAGGTGGTAGTCCCAGTCAAATACAAGAACCAATCACAATCCGCCAAGTGTCAAAATGGCATCCTTTGGCCAATCACAAGCAACCTTGTCCACCCCCTACAACTATAAATAGGGGATGGACATGACATTCTAGAGGGAGAAAACTCTTCAACAAGCATTCTACAATTGGAGGAAGCTACACCATCAACTACATAGCTCTTCGAAGGAGTCATCAACGGAGTTCTTCCCGGAGATCGACTTGAAACGACGAAGCGCTTTCCGACTTTCTCGGGGATCGACAACATCTCAAGGAGGTCTACATCATCCAATATTTCGAGAAATATGCTACTGAAGGCCCTCGAATCTTGGAGAATCTTAGGAGAACGAATCAAGAGAACAACAGAATTGTACTCACAATGATTCATAAATAAAAATAACATTTTTCTTTTATTTATTTTGCTTGCAGTCGATTTTCAGCGCTTAAGGAAATTTGTTGCGAACAAATTTGGCACGCCCAGTGGGACCAATTCTGCTCTTCATCTCTTTCTCTTGCAAATCAGAAACTACAAAGGCAACTACTGCAATGGCCTTCAGAAAGAGTAGTGATTTTTCATACAAGGACTCTACTGATGTCGTATATGTCGATCTTAGTCATGTTGGCCCGATTACTCGGCGTAAGTTCAAGAACAGTGGGCTAGATGGATCTGAATACTTTACTTCTTTGGAGGTGATGAAAAACAACAACTCTCATACGATGGTCGTAAGTGCAACACCGAGGGGCAATCTTGCGTCTGCGTTCTTTGGAGAATTTTCTCAAGTTGGCTCCAACTTTGGTGAATCTGAAGATTCAATGGATTCTCCAACTTCAATGAATGTCAATGCTTTGATGGCTGACTCAACTGACATGGACGATAAGTTTACGATGATGGAGCAAACCATTGAGGCCTTAAAGAAATCCGTTGATAACAAAAATCTTCATATTGCTCAACTTATGAACAAGTTGGAGGCCTTCACACCTGGAGAGTCAAGTCATGTCCCCACTTGTCCATCTAGGTTTGATCAACGAAACAAGGACATTGAGGAATCTCTAGCAAAGTCAAAATTTCAAAAGGAGAAACAATCTGCTTCAGTTGCTGCACTATCTATCCAACAGTTGCAAGACATGATAACAAACACTATCAAGGCTCAATATGGTGGAACACCACAAAGTTCCTTGTATTACTCCAAGCCATATACCAGACGGATTGATTGTCTATCAATGCCAACAAACTATCAACCACCAAAGCTACAATAATTTGATGGCAAGGGGAACCCGAGGCAACATATCGCTCACTTTGTCGAAACTTGTAGCAATATTGCTGGAACGCATGGTGACCTTTTGGTAAAACAATTTGTTCGTTCGCTGAAAGGGAATGCATTCGACTGGTATATCGACCTGGAACACGAGTCAATTGATAGTTGAGAGCAGCTCGAGAAGGAATTCCTCAATCGTTTCTACAGTACTCGCCGAACTGTAAGCATGATAGAATTGACCGGTACTAAGCAAAGAAAGGATGAGCCTGTGGTGGATTACATCAATCGTTGGAGATCGTTGAGTCTGGACTGCAAAGATCGTCTTTCTGAAATATCTGATGTGGAAATGTGCATTCAGGGTATGCATTGGGGACTTCTATACATACTATAAGGAATCAAACCGCGAACTTTTGAGGAACTTGCTACACGAGCGCATGACATGGAGTTGAGCATCGCAAGTCATGGGAAGGCATCTTCTTTTGCTGATCTGACAAAGGACAATAAGGAGTTCAAGAAAGGTATGACCACAAAGATCCACACTAAGGAATCTATGGCGGTGAAAGCAACTTCTGTAAAGGTCACCACCAAGAGTAAACTAAAAGAGGAGGAAGCTCCAAGTCAATATCCAAGAGAGGAGAGGCGACGCCCAACCTTGAAGGAGTTAGAGGCAAAGGTCTACCCATTTCCAGATTCAGATGTACCTATGATTCTTGATGAATTGCTAACTAAGAAAGTTATTGATCTTCCTGAATCAAAGAGGCCTGAAGAAATAACATGATTCTTCTTTCTTTGGAAGCATAACTCATAGAAATACAACATATGTAAAAATCATGGCTAAAAGATCTCCAGATTAGTACAGATGTATATTTTTAAAGTCAGCTTATATTCTGCCTCGCTCAACTCTTCAGCTTTAAGCGACTTTGGGAGAAAATCAATAGCTCGGTGTAGGAGCCTCTAAATGATGCGATTCTTGTTCCGTTGGAAGCATAACTCATAGAAAATGACTGTCCCAGTTGCACAAGTCCCATCTTTCACTTTGGAGCCTTCCAAAGGAAATACCCAAGTTAGTCAGATAAAAGGGAACTTTGATCAAAAGGTCTTCAAATTATTTGAAAAATCAGGTTACAACTTCTCAAATCCAGCAAAGTTAGGAGAACTCACGGAGGAAGTCACTGGTGAAAAGATACATGGGCTTACAAAGTCTCAAATGAGGTTGAGTAAACAAGGATATTATGTCGCCACTCCTAAGTTTGGGTTAGGATTCAGCTTGCTGGAGCCTCTGTGGATTTCATCTAAGAAGGGGAAAGAAATAACTTCATCCCACTACACATTTATAGAGAAGACGAAGGAATCTAAGGAGGGTTAGACACCACAACAGATTTTGGTGTTTGAACGCATTGGAAGATTGACACCTCGTGTCTCTGCATTTGAAAGATTGGGCTGCAAGGATGAAAGAAGATCCTCTAAACAAGTGGATAAATATGCCACCACCTCAAAGGCTTCTGTATTTCATCGCTTGGGAACTAAAAGAAAGTCATTATCTGAAAGAAGGACGCTGGAGCATGAAAATCAAGATTCTTGTGATGTAACTGATGACAAAGAGATTCATAGTGTTTTCCCATCACGTATGAAGAGAAAGCCTGTATTGTCAATCACCATCGATGGTTCTTTGAAGGTGAAAAGAAGCACAATTGTTGTCACCAACTAGTTTCATGGAGAAACTAATAAGGAGGAAGATGAAACCATCACAGTGGGAAGTCAGATGGAAGATTCAAACTTGACACAATCATCATATCATATAACAGTGGAAGAAGGTCCAGACATTAATGATACAGATGATGAAGTCCAAGAGGCTCCCCCTCAACTGGAGGATGGCGTACAATCAACCGTAGACGACCTCAAGAAACTAAATCTAGGCACTCTAGAAGATCCGCGTCCAATCTTCATTAGTGCACTTCTTACACCAGAAGAAGAGATGAAATACTTTGAGTTATTGGTTGAGTTTAAAGACGTTTTTGCTTGGTCGTATAGAGAAATGCCGGGCCTTAGTCCCAGAATAGCTATTCATTATTTGGGGATCAAAAAGGGAACACATCCTATAAAGTAGTCACAACGAGTGTTTTGTCTTGAGTTGGTGACACAAATTGAAGCAGAGGTCAATAAGCTCATCGAAGCTGGATTTATTCGAGAAGTGAAGTACCCATTGTGGATCTCAAATATTGTACCTATTAAGAAGAAGAATGGTCAAATACGTGTCTGCGTTGACTTTCGAGATTTGAACAAGGCATGTCCAAAAGATGACTTCCCTCTGCCAATCATTGAGCACATGGTTGATGCTACAACTGGGCATGAAGCTATGTCATTTATGGATGGATCTTCTGGATATAATCAAATCAGAATGTCTCCAAAAGATGAAGAATACATTGCCTTCCGAACTCCAAAAGGAATTTATTGTTACAAAGTGATGCCCTTTGGTCTAAAAAATGTTGGGGCCACCTATCAACGTGCAATGCAAAACATATTTGATGACATGCTTCATAAGAGGGTGGAATGTTACGTCGATGACTTGGTCATAAAGACGAAGCAAAAGGAATACCATCTTGAAGACCTTCGAATTGTTTTTGAAAGGTTAAGGAAATTTGACTTGAAGATGAATCCACTCAAATGTGCATTTGGGGTTACCTCAGGAAAGTTTCTTCGCTTCATTGTGCGTCACCGTGGAATTGAAGTTGATCCCGCAAAGATTGATGACATTCAAAAAATGCCTGAGCCAAAGAACTTAAGAGACCTCCGCAGTCTACAAGGAAATTTGGCATTCATTCGGAGATTCATTTCTAACCTGGCTGGACGATGTCAACTTTTCAACCATTTAATGAAGAAAGATGCTCCTTTCCACTGGGACCAATCATGTCGAAATGCCTTCAAAAGCATCAAGAGATACTTGATGAATTCGCCTGTATTAGGGGGACCAACTCTTGGAAAGCCATTGATACTGTACATTGCATCACAAGAGCGATCACTTGGGGAACTTCTTGCTCAAGAGAATGAAGCTAAGAAGGAACAAGCATTGTACTATCTAAGTCGGACCTTGATAGGAGCTGAGTTGAATTATACGCCCATTGAGAAGATGTGCTTAGCATTACTTTATGCGATAAGAAAATTGAGGCATTATTTTGAAGCATACACTATCAAGCTAATTTCTCGGGTTGATCCCGTGAAGTTCGTAATGACTCGACCAGTTCTCTCAGGACGTCTAGCAAGATGGTCTATATTGTTTAATCAATATGAGATCATTTACACACCTCAAAAGGTTGTGAAGGGGCAAGCACTTGCTAATTTCCTTGCTGATCACCCTCTTCTGGGAAAATGGGAAACTTCAGATGAGTTCCCTGATGAAGATGTATTTTTTACTGAAGAGCTCCCAGCATGGACAATGTTCTTTGATGGATCTGCACGTCAAGATGGTGCAGGGGTGGGAGTCGTGTTGATATCTCCAAAACGACTAATCTTACCATTTTCATTTGTTCTAGGTGAAACATGTTCCAACAACGCCGCAGAGTACCAAGCTTTAATTGTGGGCCTTGAAATGGCATCAGATATGAAAATTCCTCAATTGGATGTCTACGGTGACTCTCAGTTGATTATCAATCAACTTTCGGGGAGTTACGAGGTAAAGAAGGAAGATATTTTGTCATATCACCAATATGCTACTTTCTTACTTGAAAGGTTTGGTCAAGTGTTCTTAAATCACGTCCCAAGAGAAGAAAATCGCATGGCAGATGCTTTGGCTAAGTTGGCTATAACAATGGCACTCGGAGAAAATGAGACAACAAAGGTGCGTGTATGTCATCGATAGGTTATTCCTGGTCGTCTTGATCTTCAAATCGATGAAAGCCATCATATATCTGTTCGAGTGGTTGAAGAAGAAGATTGGAGAAAACCACTGATTGAGTATCTTGAGCATGGAAGACTTCCTGAGGATCCACGAGTAAGAGCAGACATTAAGAAAAGAGCACCATGATTCATCTTTCACGATGGGATATTATTTCGTCGTTCTTATGAGGGACTATTCTTGCGGTGTCTTGACAAAGAAGAAGCTCAACAAACAATGGAGGAGGCACATTCTGGCACATGTGGAGCACACCAATCAGGGCCTAAACTTCATTTTCGCATCAAGAGGATGGGCTACTATTGGCCAACAATGGTGATGGACTGCTTAGGGCATGCAAAAAAGTGTCAAGCGTGTCAATTCCATGCTAAATACATCCATCAATCTCCAGAGGCTTTGCATCCGACTGTAGCCTCATGGCCCTTCGATGTATGGGGACTTGATGTTGTTGGACCTCTTCCAAAGTCATCAAAAGGACAAATGTATATCTTGGCTGCCACTGACTATTTCTCTAGATAGGCTAAAGTTGTACCATTAAAAGAGGTAAAGAAGGAAAACGTAGTTGATTTTATCAAATCAAACATAATTTTTAGATATGGCATACCAAGATGTATAGTTACTGATAATGGAACACCCTTCAACAATAAACTCATGAGTAGCTTGTGTGAGAAGTTCAGTTTTAAGCAACATAAGTCTTCAATGTACAATGCACCTGCCAATGGTCTTGCTGAAGCTTTTAACAAGACACTTGGTAACCTGTTGAAGAAAGTAGTTGCAAAGAATAAAAGGGATTGGCATGAGAGAATTGGTGAAGCTTTGTGGGCATATCGTACAACCTTTAGAACAGCTACACAAGCGACTCCGTTTTCATTGGTGTATGGCATAGAAGCAGTCCTTCCATTGGAGAAACAAATTCCATCATTGAGAATAGCAATCCAAGAGGGACTCACAATTGAAAGTAACGCTCAACTTCGTCTAGCAGAGTTGGAGGCATTGGATGAAAAGAGATTGGAAGCACAACAAAGGTTGGTGTGTTATCAAGCTCGACTTGCAAGAGCATTCAACAAGAAGGTGCGACCTCGATCATTTCAAGTGGGAGACTTGGTTTTAGCAGTCCGGAGACCCATAATCCTCAACAAACGCATCGGTGACAAATTTACATCAAAATGGGATGGGCCGTATGTTGTGAAGGAAGCATATTCAAGTGGAGCTTATAAAATTGTAGATCAAGATGGTGTAAAAGTTGGTCCAATCAACGCCAAGTTTCTGAAGCAATACTTCCCACGAAGGTTGGCTACGCTCCTTAAGGTATGAGCATAAACTGCATGTTACTCCTGACCCGCAAGAGTATAAACTATGTACGGCCCCCCCAAAAAAAATAAAAAAAATAATAATAATAATAAAACTCTTCATCTTGAACTACGATATGACTTGATCCTCTTCACCGAGGTACGTAGGCGCTTGGAGTAATCACTCTAAGCTCAGTCGAATGAGTAAAAACAAAAAACAAAAAAAATAAAGGTTTGGTGGCCTTGCGTGATCATCACACTAACTCTTTAAATTTTATGTAACTAGCACATGAGTTCAAATGCGTCACAAGTGAGCAAAGGAGAAGATTTTTGGAGCCTACTTCCCAACGTGAAAATCGGCTCGTGATTCAGACATTTCTTCGCTAACTTGTGAATTTTCTACCACAACCACTCAGCAAAAAAATAATAATAATAATAATAATAATCATATTTTGGAGTTGATCTGAGCATTTCAAAGGCCTATTAGTGGGAATTCGTAAAGAACTTGATCATCATTGTTACACACATTGAAGTTCTTGAATCCCTCTCCGCAACAAAAGGAGAAGCTCGTAATACTGAGACTCCTACATCGAGTCATGGATCTTCAACTGTGATTGTTCAAAGTTGCATATCAAACATGCTAAATTTGGAAGTCAACTTCGGGTATTAATCTGATCAATTCAAAGGAATTTTGATTTGAATCATTGATATGCGACAGGCCGAGGAACTCATTGGCATTGGATCAAGCGACTTGCGATTCTACTTGAGTTTTTTGCTTACGGTGGAGATAATTTTGTGTAATTCACTGATGCTTCAGTGAGTTACTCAAAATTAGGGGCATCTTTACCTATAACATCAAATCGGGATACCCTTCGGATCAAAGCTCCATGTTGAAATGGTATAGCTACCAAGAGCATGATGAGAACACTCCAAGTTCAAGAGGCAATCTTTTGTTGTTGTCAAGAGCGCACAAGGTTGAGGAAATGGCATTTTGGGCGTATAGTCAACTTGAAAATTTTATTCTCATCAATTTGGAATGAATTTTGTTGTAACTTCTATAAATAGTGTTTTGCTTGATGCGCTCGTCACAATGAAATAAGAAGCTCATGGTTTCACCACTCTTACAACGAATTTTGGATTTCACACCGAAGATGCGCTCCTCAAAATGAAATGAGAATCACATAGTTTCAGAATTCAAGCTAACTTCGAAAATATATTTGTATAAATCTGGAGATCTTTTAACCATGATTTTTATAAATGTTGTATTTCTATAAATTATGCTTCCCACGGAACAAGGATCGCATCATTCCGAGGCTCCTACGCCGAGTTGTTGACTTTCTCCCAAAGTTGTTCAAAGCTGAAGAATTTAGCGAGGCAGAATTTGAGCTGACTTTGAAAATATATCTGTGCTAATCTGGAAATCTTTTGGCTGTGATTTTTACATATGTTGTACGTCTATGAGTTATGCTTCCAACGGAACAAGAATTGCATCATTTCGAGGCTCCTACACCGAGCTATTGATTTTCTCCCAAAGTCGCTTAAAGCTGAAGAGTTGAGCGAGGCAGAATATAAGCTGACTTTTAAAAAAATACATCTGTACTAATCTGGAGATCTTTTAGCCATGATTTTTACATATGTTGTATTTCTATGAGTTATGCTTCCAAAGAAAGAAGAATCATGTTATTTCGATGCTCCCACATCGAGTTATTGGTTTCCTACTGCAGGTGCTCAAAGCTGAAAGGTCAGTCAAGGCAGCATTCGAGCTTTGGAATAATAGCCGTACTAACCTGGAAATCTTTCGGTCATGAGTTTCACATATATTGTATAGGTGTGGGTTATCTTTACAATGAAATGACACACTCGCTATTTGAATGTTCCTACTACGAGTTACTGAATTTCAAACATAAGAGCACAAAGCTGAAAGCTTGGGGAAAGTTGTCCGGCATATAGAGCAAGTTACAAATCACACGACAAGCATTTGAAATAGAGAAATAAAAGAAAGCATTTGAGAAGAAAAAAGACTACACTTTTATTCATTCAAGGACTGTCACTACATCATAGCAATGTTCCAGAAAACAAACAAGAAAAAAAGAAAGAAAAAGACACACAATAGAACAAGAAAATGAAAGACTAAGGAAAAAGCTCATGACTAAGGATTTGGTGACGACTTGTCTCAGCCTCCTCCTTTAGCTTAGCTAGTTCTTTTATTTCTGTTTCCGACAAGGGAATGATTTTCTCGATGGCATGAATTTCATCTTCACGGTTAGTGATAGTCTCTTGATTTTTAGACAGCCTCTTTTGATGATCTTCAATAAGTGAGATGGTTTTCTTCTTCTTTGAAGTCCACACTTTTAGCTCTTTTTCAGCTCTTGTAAGGACCTTTTGAAGTTCTTCCAACCGTTTGTCCATATTGATCCTCTCCTCATTTGCGGTATCAAGACATTGTTGTGCAGCAGAAAGCAACTCTTGATGAGAATCCCTTGTTATCTTTTGAGAAGTGGACAGCCTTGCAGCATCGTAATCTCTATGTTTCTTGAAAAAATCTTCAAGAAGA
>JAJOOR010010223.1:0-24870 GCA_036250505.1 Solanum acaule | reverse complement strand
GGAATTATGAATATTAGATATTTAATTAATAAAATTATATGTAAAATAATATGTTAATTAGAAAGTAATAGAAATAATAATAAAATAATGAAAAAGTGAAATAGAGAGTGTGAATAGTAGTTCTCCTTGGAGAACTACTATTCAACTCTCTAAATTTGAAGAATAGAGGGTGATTTGGAGATTCTCTATTTTACTCTCCAAATATAGAGTATGGAGAGTAAAATAGAGGTGGGTTGGAGATAGTCTTATGTTTGGTCTGTTTGGGGAATTTAGATATATGGAACTTGGTAAATATGCTATGAATAAGCACAGTTCATTTGTAACAGCCCCTTAAAAATGTACGTTGAGATGAAAAAGGCACAGCAAAATGTGGGACTAGAAAAACTTGTTCACCTTTTTTCCATTCATCAATTTAACAGTTACATGGTACATGGTGTCGGTTTAATCAAAACTAACAAAAAGAGTGCGAGTAATATACAACATTCTTTCTATTCCCTCCAAGATCTCTGTGTATATAAGATACTACATTTTATGCAAAACACCATTTCAACTAATCTTCTATGCCCACCCAATATACACATTTTTTCAGTCACAAAGCACCTGCCAGTCTTGTTAGTAATCAGTCAGGTAAGCAAGGGAGGTCCACTCTCAGCAGCTGTTCGCGTATGTTCGTGACTATAGCTTCTTGCCATTTGTACATCTCGATTGAATTGAGTTCTCGACTTTGCATATGGAGCATCTCTCGCTGGACAAAAAAATAGAAAGTGGTTTAAGAAGAGTAACCATAAGCAAGGGTAGCAGTTGAATTAGTCAGGAATCTAGCATCAACAAAATGTTTTGAAATGAGAATTTTACCAGCAATTCTTTGCACACGGAGGATATTCTGCCGTCTCTTCCACCAGCATGTTATGCAGGTAGCAATAAGCAGGACAAATACACACGCCCCTAATCCGATCCCAATTTTTGCTCCAACTGTGAGATGTGTTCCGCAAGTTGGTAATCCCGGAATACCACAAAGACCTGCATTATCAGTGAAACTGGAACCATCCACTGTAAGCATTTTATCGTCATAAACTACAGAAACAACATGCCAGAAATTTGCAACTTCTAAAATTTCTCAGCGTACATACAACTCCAGATTGAGTGCATCATATTTTGGATAAAATTGGTACATGCTAGTGGAAATTAGTCGAGGCCAAGGAATTTGTCAAGACAGCATAATCATGATAACGGCAGTCGGAAGATGGTCAGACAATTCCTAAGCACAGCAATGTTCTAAAGGCATATAAAGAATCATCATGCTACGCAGTATAATTATTTGGCACCACAAAATCAAAAAACAAGAGCAACTATAAAAGATAGAATATTAAATGATGCTTCAACAAGAACAAGCCAAATAATATGATGATGATAGAAAACTTACTTGAATTTAGCCCTGTGCAAGAGCCTTCCACCTAATGCAGCAGGAATCCTTCCAGAGAGTGAGTTGCCATTGAGATTCCTGTAACAAAACAGTAATTTAATTCTCTTTATCAAAACAAGGGAAAAATGTCTGAAATATATCCATCCGAACTTTGACCGAAATTGCTATAACGATACCGAACTTTTGAAAGGACCTTTTACCCCTGCACTATTTAATAGTGTATTTTAAAGGTATATATGTGTTCACGTGGAAATCATAAATATTGCATCATTATAAAAAGTAATGTGTCCACATGGGCACATATATACCATTAAAATACACTATTAAATAGTGTAGGGTAAAAGGTCCTCCATAAAGTTTGGTATCGTAACAGTCTTTACCCTCAAAACAATAATAAAAATAGTTCTATCATTCTTTTGTCTTCAACTGATCAAAAGTTAAAATATCTTACAGCGTCCGTAATGAGGTCAATTGCCCGAGGCTTTCAGGAATCGATCCATTGAAGAAATTGTATGAGAGATCCCTGTAATGCAAATCTTTGTTAGACACTCACCAGGTGAGATCCACCTTTTTTATTACTAGTGGAATATCCTTCACTATTTTGCTAAAATAGGGAATGAGATCATCTTGTATCATTTCTAACTAAAAAGAGATGTCCAGAGAAATTGGAGAAGCACTTTAATGAGATCATCTTGTATCATTTCTAACTAAAAAGAGATGTCCAGAGAAATTGGAGAAGCACTTTAATTGAACTAAGGTAATAGTGTTTGTTCTAATACACAATAAATATATAACATTCTTTTCAGCCCGCTAAAATAAGAGTTGTACCCGTAAGGAATTGTTATGTTTCTCAGTATGAGCATTATCCTCTATCCTTTATAAATTGTCCTACTCTATTTAGGTCTATGAATTTCAACCAAAACATAAAGATGTAACCAAATTTCAAAGAACAGTTTATCTGTATATATACTACCATCATATCCATATGGGCAATATGACTTGTATTTCACAATCCATAAAGCTACTATAATCAAGAGTCTTCCATTACTTATTCCTTATTCCTACCTAATTTTTAAGAAGAGTGGGCTATGATATTAATGAAATAGGACAGTTGTATGACTCAACACTCCTCAAAAAAGTATAGTTTAGAAACCGCTTAATTTTAAATTTGATTGTCCGGCAGAAAAAATCTAAATTAATTTTGAAAATCACATGAAGTTCCTGAAAGCTTTACTCACAATGTCTCCAGACTAGTTACCGTTCCCAATGCCGGGGGAATAGGCCCATGAATGCTGTTCCCACTTAGATTTCTGTAAAGAAAAAAAAAACGCACACAAGGAAAGCATGGTCAAAGTATATCATATTTAGAAATGGTTGTTTCCAGTTTCCATTAGTACATGCAAGAATGGAGCATTAAGAAAAGAGGGATGCTTAGAAGATTTGAGAAGGTTGCAGTTCTGGGAAGTGTCATGTATTTCTTCATAAGGTGTATTTGCCTTAGGCAACACGTATTCCCCAAAACAAAAAGCATTTGCAAGCTAACTTACATGCTCTGAAGATGACGCAATCGAGAAATTTCATTTGGTAAGAAGCCTCTTAAACCTTGGTTGTCCAAGCCACTGACCTTACAGGTAAACCATTTGGAAAAAGAAAAAAGAGTTAAAGATGATTATGCAAACGAAATTCAAAGCATTCCTGCAGACCGCAGTCAAGAAAAGCAATATAGACCTTAGGAAAATGATAAAATTTGGTCAAAAAACCAGCACTGAAGAATGTAAAAGATAAAAGGGGACATTAACAGACAGAAGCAGTTACATCACAAGAGGTAACAAGTTATATAGCAAATAGCATCAACAATAATTCACATTTTCAGAAAAAAATACAATTGCTATGAACCAATCAAGCTTATAGAAGCTATGCATTATAGAACAGAAGAAATGGAGACACCATGTTTTGCTATTCTAATAACAGGAGTTACTGCGACAGATATGTAGTTCCTCTAAAGAATTCATTACACAAAGCTTGCAAGTAAAAAACCACACAATATGAAAGTGTAGGCATGCTAACATGCAGATTTTGAAAATTGAGGATTCCAATCAGGAAATGCATCTTGCTGACAAAATACATAATTATACTGTCCTAGTTGGACAAAGAAATGAGATCAGAAATATATGAATTTGTGAGAATTTTAACATTGAAGGTGTAAATAACAAACAATTTATCTCATTTTTTATGAAATTAAAAAATGTAAAGAGCTTTCAACTATCATTATATCACAAACTAAAGTTTAATTTTAAGACCCAATACATAAACT
Organism: Solanum acaule; assembly: GCA_036250505.1. Taxonomy (NCBI): domain Eukaryota; kingdom Viridiplantae; phylum Streptophyta; class Magnoliopsida; order Solanales; family Solanaceae; genus Solanum; species Solanum acaule. Next base: position 21,133 of record JAJOOR010010223.1, on the reverse strand, counting down.
ATTTGATACTCAAATAACAAATTTTGACCATGACGAGAGATGGGGATGGTTACTTTGGCAATCGATATTATGCAACCAGAAGTTCCTAACTAATTAACTGCCTGTTCCCCAGTTCCACATGGGCTTTCTGGTCTAGTTAGAGAAATGTGTCCTTGATCTCCACAACGAATCAGCCCAGTCCTCTTCCTCATTCCCTTCTTTCATAAACCCAACCCTTCCCTCATTGCCGCAACTTCCCTTTCTGACCACTGCCACCATTCTTTCTCACTTTCCCCTTTCACAGCCTCCTTCCTGGCCTCCCCCTAGTCCCTGGCCTTTGCTCTTCAAAGTCCCAATATTCCACCTCATTCCACATTTCACATTCACACTCAACTTGGCTTTCCCTACTTATGTGTAATGAACCGTGTTAATTAGTGAAATACACAAAGCAGAGAAAGCCAAGTTGTTGAACAACTTACCACCCGGGCCCTGTTAGATTGAGGTGTGGAACATAGGGAAAGAATACAAAGCAAACGGGTGTTTGAGTATGTGTGCGTGAGCATATATATTTATAGGATGAAAAGTTTTACAGCTGCAAGGTTCTCTAATTGAGAAAAGTGATTGCAAAGATGCCCATTTTTTCAGTTTTCCTTTTGAGAGGGGGGAAAGGATATTTATCTTGGGTTGATTCATGATTGATCAGAAAATTCACACACAGTGGAGACCAAGTTGTCCAGAAACTTGTCAACCAAAACCTATATTGAGGTGGGGAGCTTGACTGAAGATTACAAGTAAAATACATGGCGTAAGTGATTTTTGAATATGCCCACGGATATACCATATGTCCGACCACACAAACATACATATAGATAGAAACTTGTATATCTAAGAGTAAGCTCATTGACGTACATTCCGTCGATGACCCATTTATTGCTAGTTTTGTCAAACTGACAATCTGCTCCACTCCAGGGATGTTGTTGGGGCACACATGGATCACCATTCCATCCAAGCCGAAGGGGAAGTCCAAGTGCATTCTTTAGCGACTGCAAACCCCTGACTGCAGAAGTAAAGAAGGATAAAATTGTATCAATAATCGTCCAGATAACTTCCAATCTTCCATAATCAGAGCAGTAGAATGATAATGGCACAAGCTGGACTCATTAGTCAAAAAAAGAACACGATACTACTTATGGCCATTTTCTATAGCATAACAAAGCGAGTAAGCTATCGCCTATACCATGCGTAAAACTTGTACAAACTTTTGACTTTTATCTTTCTTTCCCACTTTAAACTCTGAACAAGCATCCAAGAAATGTTGGTGTAAATTTTTAAACTTATGTACCTTCATCAAGTAACGTTTTAGATTCAGCTATTATAACCTCAAAAATTTCAATAGCACTAATTATAGCATGAGTTCCATTTTTTGGCTGCAGTGTGATTGTCAAGGTCCTGCCACTGATTGGAACTGTTGTGTTCAGCACAAGAGCACTGTTAACACCCCCAGCCATCTTCACAATGTCGACATCTGGAAATACAGTGTCACCATTGATTGAAATGTCCATGACCCTCTGTCCCGCAGATGTAACTGAAGGATCAATTTCCGCAAAGTGTAACCAAACAGAGTACTTTTTATTGGGATCGACATCCACTGTGTATGTTAATTCTGGCTCATTGTCAGTGCTAAGGAGAGCAGTTTGATAAATAGATCCTGGATAAAAGTTTGGTGCTTTGGAAGTTGACTTTGTACTGTTTTTGGTAGAAATGCGACGATCAGAATTCTGGCCAAATGTCTTGATTGAACTCCAAAACCGATCACCACCCCAATGATCACCACTGTAGTCAACATCAAACATTGATTCCTGAGCACCACAGCTGAGTCTTTTGACAGTTCTGATAATTGTCCCTTTACCAAAGTCAGGACCAAAATAGTATGCTCTGTCATCTATTTGGAGAATTTCAATTGCAAGTATAGCTGGATCTCCATGACCTGTGCTGTGGAAGCAAAGAGAGGCAGTACCATCATCAAGAAAAATAAGTGTTTCAACAAATACTTGTTCATTGTCATGATTGCTCCAACCAGATGGCAAAGTATAAACCAAGGTGCCTTCAACAGAAACATCAAATAGTGGTTCATTATCAAAGCTTGGTTCTACAACCATTCCAAAGAATATCCTCACTGAATAGTGGCCATGGGGGACTCTCTTGATATTGTAACAATTCTCAGGTCCCTCCGATAAAGGGAAATACCGCAGCGTAGTGAGTTGAGGCGCAATGAAACTTGGGGATGTTCCATTGTAAGGTATCCCTCCTGTATATGCAAAATCCTTATACCAGAGAGTCTTTGTAGGGGCAGTATGAACATCATGTCGAGCTCCACAGCTTATTCGCATTACATATGGCTCTGCGGTGAGTAAACAGTAGAGTGAACACAAAATGCCAACTAGGAGACTAATGAGTAATAGCCAAGAATTAAATTTTCGAATATGATGGAATAAAAGCACTAGATATCCAGAAAAGCAGAACAGGTACACTAAAGAGGACGTAAGTCCACCTCGAATATCAGCAGTAGACTCTACCTTGAATATCAGCAGTAAACTAACTTTAACCTTCACTAGTGTTACACCGCTTGAATGCACTTGAAGGCTTTTTTTATTGAAAAAAATGTAGTCCTAGAGGTACTTGACAAGTTTATCAAACTCTACACTTGACAGGAAGCAGGAGCAACTTGAATATTTGAGATGGAATAGTGTTTATTTTTCACTAATGTTACATTAATTTGATGCGCTTTAAAACTTATAGTTAACGGGCAAAAAGTAGACCTAAAGAGGCTCAGCATATTTCTGAGTCTACTCTTATTTGTTCCTCCTATGATTCATCAAAGCACAACCAGAAAAAGCATGCTCGCTCCCTCTCAAACCCGACTTCCAGGTTCCACGCCTTAACCAAAAAAGAGCCAAAGTAAAACATGACCTAAAACAACTAAGTGCAAGTGTGCAACAACAAAACATTACAAAAAGTTCTCATTTAGAAAACAGTAATGCGCATAGGGATAAGCGTGACATTTAAAGACCCCCTTAAGTTGACTTTAAAAGGCATAAGATCTAGTATTGGAATGAACAGGTCCAACTCAAGTGGAATTCCCATAGTAGATTCAATTCAATATAGATAACCACAACTGTTTCGAGCTGATTCGGGGGATTGAAATGCAGGAAAAGACTCATTTTCTTGTCATGCATTCTATGAGCACCCCACAAACCACCTTAACTTCTTTTAAGGATCACTAGAGCTTCAAAAATAGAAAACAGTAACAAATTTGAGACTGAAGATAACTATCAATGCAACTAATCAATAGGATTATTCCAACTATATTGATTATCATACATGTATAGTAGTACAAATCTTCTCCCCTAAATCCATTACTCAAATAACTATAAAAAAGAACTTTCTAGTATTCAACTCAGAATAAAACATCAGAACTAGCTAAAATCAGCATAATATCACTCAAAATCAAAGCAAGTCCATTGCAAAATCCCAATTAATGAGCAACATAATTCCATTACTACATCTAAAAACAAATCTACATAAGCAAAGTATAGCTAATAAAAAGTTCACTACTAGCAAATAAAACAAGTAGATCCCAAAAAACTAAGTTATCACTACTAAAGAAACCCAGTAAAATTAGTTGAACCATTTCACATTACAACCAAAAGGAAAAAAAAGGGCTGACCATGGCGAGAGCAGACAAGCTGAAGACCCACGCAAAAGCAAAGAAACAAGAAAATACAGTGGAATCTCAGCATTTCAGCTCCAAATGCTACTTAGATTTGCTTCAATTTCTTGTTATTTTCTTCTAGAAACTCATTGATTTCATACTCAAATCTTGTACTTCCCTTGTTGTTTTGTGGGTACTAATTATCATACAGTAATCAGTGGAGTGATAATGGGAAACGTTCTGTGCAGGTAAAGATAGTAAAGGAAAGTCGAGTATTTAATTCTTTTTATTTAATTTTCTTATTTGACATTGACCCGTGAATGGGCATTGTTACTATGTTTACAAGTCCACTGCTTACAGTTGAAGCTTCAATTATTACTCACTATTAAAGGATTGCTTCCATTAATATCCACACAATCAAATTAGATTAAAAGTTAATTATAGGTAACTAACTTAATAACATTATGATAGATTGACAGTGATTGATAGCATAAATTATCTATGGTAATATGTTAGAGTTACACAGATAATGTAAAAACAATATTGAACTATCAATATGTATAATTTAAATTCTTTATTAGATAAATATTTGAAATATTGTCCATAATGATGAAGCATTTACAAGTATATAGTAACCCCAAGATCATGTAATTTTTTTTTTTGAACTTTAACATGAATATTTGTTTCTAAAATAATTTGATAATTATTACCTAGTAATATATATTACTTACTGTGTAATGAATAAGTGTTTGCATGTAAGAAGTAGTAATTATTAGAAGATTGTATAATCAAATATTAATATTATTATTTTTATTTCTAAGATCACGTTGTTGGTAGACCTTTGTTTTAATAATAATAATAATAATAATAATAATAATAATAATAATAAGCATGTGTGAATCGACTATTGATTTTAATTACTTTTTCGTCTCTATTTATCTGACATTTTTCGTATTTCAAGATTCAAATAAGTATATCTTTGACCATAAATTTTTCATATATCTTTTAAATATTTTGAATTGTCAATTGTGACTTATAATACTTTTTACGTAGTTTACAAATATATAAATTTCATTTCAAATAAATTGAAGATTTCATGTGCAAATTTCTGGTCAAACTTACAGTACTTGAATCTTGAAAAATGAAAAATGTCACATAAATTGAAACATAGGAGTATTATTTTTTTGGGTTACTAACAATTTTGTTTATCAAAGGAGAATATATACCATGAGAACAAAAATCTCTAATATTTACCTTTTAGAAAGACAAATCATGGATTTATGGTAAATTAAGGATAAATTGGACAAAGGCAGGTGATGCGAGTGCATGGGATGACCATGAACCTGCGCCACAACATGGCTAGGCAATTGTAACGATTTTTTTTCCCACTTCAGTTACTGCTTTCATACATATTCTTCTAGTCAATTATTAGAAGACAAAAGCTACCAAACGTGAAAATAAAATATAGATTTAACAAGTGAGTTTGGCTCCGTTATTTTGAAACAAATACAACATTGACCACAATAAAGAATACAAATTTGACATTTGAGAATTTGAAATATAATGCCTCGACTATTGCAGTTTAGACCCTTTAATTGTAATCAAAAGCGCCAAGTTGCCATGAATAACTCCAATTTGATTATATTAAATTCCTTAATTATAGCTCTAAATCGCATTATGTTCCCATCTTTACCTTTATATATATTTCTAGAGGAAATTAAACAAATCTTTTTTGATATTTATACTAATAAAAGATAACAAGTACTGGGAAATTAGTTGAGATATGAGTAAGTTGACTCAAACACCACTATTATAAAAACAAACTAGCTGGCTCGAACACCACTATTATAAAAGCAAACTAGACTATAATTTGTTCCAAACAGTGTTGGTTAAATGGATTGGATTAACATGTAGGATAAAAACATTTTTGAGTGAAAACACACTGAAAAATTTCTAGCTAGCTAGGTATAATATATTAATATTGGTAACTTTGATCTACAGAAAATCAATGTGAAGACTTGCAAGTTACATAATGAAGGCCATGTGACTCTCACTTTTGAAGGAACATCGTTTTCCTTCGCAACTTTTAACTTCATATTACTAGTACTGATCCAACCACAAGTAGACATTAATTATTATCGACAACATCTTTAACAAGTAGTAAAAGATAATATCAAACCACTATCTGACATTATTATCAATCGTAAATAAATTAAGTGCATGTGGACACTAATCATCCTGATGCTTGTGGTTTTGTTGATGGAATTGTTGCAGTTGCGTGACAGTCTCTGCAAGGGCTCGCAAGCCGTAAAATTTTCTGACCAAACGATTCCCCTGCAGTTGCCTTCTTGTTGTTGTTTCGGACAGTTGGAAAATCCTTTTCTGAATCGGATTGCTTGAGAGCTTGATTTTGCTGTGGTAATTGAATGGCTTGTGGTAAAAGCTGACCCTTGTAGAACAAAATATCAGCAGGACAATTGTTACTATTTTGATCAACAGTGGTACTTATGTTGTGAGTTACATGATGATCAAATTCAAACTCTGTTTCTTTTTTGAATGAGGGGATATTGCTATGTGACTGAACCACACAAACGTCCTGCATACACACTAGGCCTGCAAAGGAGAGTGAATCGCCAGATACAGAATCTCTGCGATGAATCGGAGACGTTTTCTTCGTCATGCTAGCTGCTTGATATGGATTTTCAATTAATGAACAACTATGTTACCAAACTCTGGTCTTATTTACACATTGCCCTCTGGCTATGGATAGAGTACAATGCTTGTGTTTGTTCATTTTTGGTTCTTTCCTAGATGTTTCTGTATATGGTCATACATATTGTATTACTATAGTATTCATTTTAATAAACTTCTTGACTATAAAAACTGAAAACTAATCCATCATTGATAATCAACATTGAAACTGACTTCAAAGTTTGGAATTTTTTTGGATGTAAGTTTCTTGGTGGTCATTTTCTCAGTTGAAACATTGTGATGAGTCAATGTGGAGTTATGCGTTGGTGGATATTACAAAGTAAAACTAACAAATAGGAATGATTGGACATTCTTGGCGTAGCCTTTGGTTTTGAATTTTGTGATAACTTGAGTCATTTGTTTGGCCGTCCTTGTAGGAACAAAGATACTGATAAAACAGTGAAAATTTAGGATACACTCAAGAAATAAAGAAATTTATGTTTTATTTATATCCAAAAGAAAAACGTATGTTATATACTATTCCCTATGTCCACTTTCAACTGTCATTATTTTCTTTTTTAGAGTCAAACAATATTAACTTTGACTAATATTTTATTATGTATTTTTTCATCATATTGATATGCAAAAAAACTCAGTCTATATTACTTTTCGTATAGTTTTTGAATATCTAAATTTTGTTTAAACTATCAAATTAATGTAATCTAATTTAACTTTAAAAATTAGTCAAATTAATTTTCGAAAAGTGCAACATGACAAATAAAAATGGATGGAGGGATGGTTAACTTTTAACATACTTTAACCAAAAATAAATAAAATTGAGGTTAGAAGAAGTGGAAATGAGGAGGGAATTACAATGTGGGAACCGAGCTATTAAAGCTTCCGAACGTAATACTTACTACGGTTTTTTAGTAGTGTCTTCTCTTTAGGACTCTGTTGTAACTTCCTCCTTGTATATAGGTTATAGATAAGTCTTACCTTTTTCTTAGTTTATCTCTTTACTGTAGAAGTTGTACAGAATCTATATATACTTAGTTACAATCAATAAAATACATCGTTCCTTTCATTCTACTGGCAACTTTATACTTTATATGGTATCAAGAGCCATTAACTCTCACGAGTAAATTTTTGTCGAGAAAACCCTCCCACCCTTCCCACCCTTCCCAGAAAAATGGCCCCAAATATCACTGTAACCAACTCCGATGCCAATAGAACGATTGTTCAGTTTAATTCTATCACCCAGTTACCAATCAAATTAACTGGCAGCCACAATTTTTCCCTTTGGAAAGCACAAGTGTCCATGCTTATGCGTGGTCACAACCTTTTTGGCCATCTCGACGGTTCTCACCCAGCCGCTACTCGTACAGTGGCTCAAAATAATCAGGATGTCGAAAATCCTGCATTTGTTTCATGGTATCGCCAAGATCAACTAATTCAAAACGCCATCTTAGCCTCAGTTGATCCAAATCTTGCTACTACGGTTGTCGTTGCATTCATTTCCCAGGCTGCTTGGGATGCTTTGCACACTACGTATGCCAACAAATCGCAAACAAGGATCTTTAGTTTGCGCGATCGTCTAGCTCGCCTCGCAAAAGAAACCCTTCATGTCGCTGATTATATGCACCAGGTTCGACCACTCTGTGATGAACTTGCCACTGCTGGAGCTCCTGTGTCCAATGAGGAACTGATTGTCAAAATCCTCACTGGACTTGGACCTGAATTCCGTGAAATATCAGTTGTTATCCGTGCAAGAGATTCTGCTATCTCTTATCCTGAACTTTATGAGAAGTTACTTGACCATGAACTTTTCATCAAGCATGAAAAAGCAAAGAAGCCACTCTCAACACCCATTACTGTTGCTATTGCACATCAAACAACATGCATCCTCGCCAAGGAAACACCTCTAATAGGCGTTCAAATGCAAATTCCCCCAACACCAACCAGTCAAGGCGTGCCCAACCATCGCGTGCTAGCAACAATAACCAACAGCAGCGTTATGAACACACTCCAAAGTGCCTGTTGTGTGACTGTCCTGGTCATTCTGCTATGGTTTGCAGATCACAATCACACGATCACATACAAGCCCGGGCAAACTATGCTGCTCGATCTCCAACTCAACAGGCTCATTGGATTGTTGATACAGGCGTTACTCATTATATGGCCTCTAATGCGCAAAACTTCACTGATATGCACACCTACAATGGTCCAGAGGAGATAACAATGGGGGATGGTAACACCATTCCAATATCTCATACCGGTAACACTAACTTAAGTGCATCGAATCAGCAATTTAAGCTTCTCAATACTTTATGTTCTCATTCCATAAAAAATAATCTTCTTTCTGTTTCCAAATTTTGCCATGATAACCATACATCCATTGAATTCTTTCATTTTTCTTAATGTGTGAAGGATCTGAGTAAGGGGGCGCCTAGGTTTCGCGGGCATAATTGAGATGGGCTATATGAGTAGTAGTCGGGCAGTGCACATCATACCCCTCAATGCAATGTTGTCGTTCATCTACACCTGTGGCATCGGCGTTTAGGCCATCATAATCATCGTACTTTAAACACGATTTTACATCAGTTTTCTCTACCAATTTCACATTCTAGAACCACTTCCATTTGTAATTCGTGTTATTCTAATAAAATGCATAAGTTACCTTTTTCTGAAAATTCATTACAAAGTCAATGACCATTGCAAATAATTTATACTGATTTATGGGGGCCATCTCTTGTTTTGTCAATTGATAACAAGAGATATTATGCCTTATTTGTTGACCAGTACTCGAAATACATGTGGATGTTCACTATAAAATCAAAAAAAGAAGTCCTTGATGTCTTTCAAGCTTTACATCCCTTACTTGAGCGTCGATTTCAAACCAAAATTTTGTCTCTCTATACTGATGGTGGTGGTGAGTTCCAAGGTTTATCCTCATATCTCAAAACTCAAGGTATTGAACACTTAGTGACACCACCATACATGCCTCAAAAAGTGGCATCGGTTGAACGTAGACACAGACATGTAGTTGAGACTGCCAAAACCTTACTGCATCAAGCCTCATTGCCCTCATCCTTTTGGAGTTTTGCCTGTCACCAAGTAGTGTACCTTATAAACCGTCTAACCAATTTAAATTTACAAAATAAATGCCCTTATGAAATTTTATTTCACGAGGCTCCAAAGTATGAATCACTTAGAGTTTTTGGTTGTTTATGTTACCCATGGCTTAAACCATATGCCAAAAATAAGTTAGAGCCAAAATCGACTCCTTGTGTATATTTAGGATTTTCTAATAAACATTACTGCCACCAATGTTTTGATCCAGTCAAAAATAAATTGTACTTATCTAGGGATGTTCAATTTTTGGAAGACACTTATCTTTTTCATAATATTTTTTCGAATCTAAAAAACCAACAGAGCACTGATATCATTTGGGAGATTTGTTCTGATGTTCTACCTGTGACTAATAAACCATCAAGTTTCAATTCTTGTCATACCCTCCCAGATGCTCTGCCCGTGTACTCTCTATTGCCCAACTCAATGCCTGTCATATCAGAAGGTGTCTCCATTGCATCAAGTAATTCTCAGACTTTATCCCCTCATTTATTGTAACACACCATTACACCACCATCGGATAATACTCAGCTCCCGCCGTCACCCAGACCATTAATCACCTACCAACGCAAAAATCACCAACAACTAAGTACCTCAGTGTTACCACTCCCTTCCCCAATATGTCCCACCAACCTACCTTCTCAGTCATCTGCCAATAACCCTTCCCAACCTACACTTGCCTTGACTCCATCTGATCCTTCACCCGTGGTGATAACTTAAGTCATCTCATGGTCACACGATCCAAAACAAATAGCCTCAAACCCAAGCAGTTTAGTGTCGGTGTTCAACTCTCCTCGTCTTTTGTTCCTCATACATACAAACAAGCATGTCATCACCCTCACTGGAGAAAAGCGATACATGTTGAATTTGATGCTCTTGTTAGGAATCGGACATGGGATTTGGTTCCAGTTACTCCTTCGATGAATGTAGTTGAGTGCAAGTGGTTGTTTCGTATAAAACATAAATCTGATGGTTTCATTGACAGGTATAAAACTCGTCTTGTTGCAAAGGGATTTACCCAGCGTCTAGGCTTAGATTTCCATTCCACATTTAGCCCGGTAGTTAAACCAGTTACTATTCGGTTGGTGCTTACCATTGCGATGCAATACAACTAGCCAATCCATCAGATTGATGTCAATAATGCATTCTTACAAGGAAGCCTTGAGGAAAGAGTTTATATGAGGCAGTCACCGGGCTTTGAAGATCAAAGTCTCTCCACACATGTCTGTAAGTTGAATAAATCAATCTATGGCTTGAAACAAGCCTCCCGACCTTGGTACAATAAGCTCAAAAGTTATTTGCTAACTGTTAGGTTTGTCAAATCCCAATCTGATTCTTCTTTATTTATTTTGCATAATTTTGGATTCACTGTTTATGTTCTTATCTATGTGGATGATATAATCATCACTGGAAATCAGATTCGTGGGGTTCGTCATATAATTGATGGTTTTTCCACTCGTTTCTCCTTAAAAGACCTTAGACAACTCCATTATTTTTTGGGTGTTGAGGTTATCTCTTCTACTGTTGGTCTTTTTTTTGTCCCAGCACAAGTATATTATGGATATTTTAGAGGATGTTGGCATGCTAGACAGTAAAGGAGCTCCTACACCTATGACCTCAACTACCATTTTGATAGCTTCAGTGAATGATCCTCCAGCTGATGGTACTCTTTATAGGCGGGTAATTGGAAAGTTGCACTACTTATCCTTTACACGTCCTGATATTGCCTTCACAGTTAGCAAGCTCTCTCAATTTATGCACAATCCACGCCACTCTCACTGGAAAGTAGTCAAGCAATTACTCTGTTATCTTCATCACACCTGCCAATATGGCATACAGATTGCCAAAGCTCCATATTCTCGTTTGGTTATTTATTTAGATTCAGATTGGGCTGGTGATTCTAATGATCGCACTTCTACCTCTGACTATATCACTTTCCTGGGCAACACACCAATTTCCTGGGCCTCCAAGAAACAATGCTCCATATCTCGATCCTCTACAGAAGCTGAGTATAGAGTTGTGGCTGTTGTTGTTGTAGAAACCAACTGGATCACAAATCTTCTTCATGAACTTCGGCTTTCACTTAAGAGAGTTCCACGGGTTTTCTGTGACAACATCAACACCACTTGCATTTGTTCCAATCTGGTCTTTCATAGTAGGATGAAGCATGTCGCCATTGATTTTCACTTTGTTCGTGAACAAGTTCAGAACAAGGATATTGAAGTTCACCACCTTCACTCAGCTGATCAAGTGGCTGACATACTCACAAAACCTCTTCCCAAAGCTTCTTTTGTCCAACAATTTTCCAAGTTGGGTGTTGTTGACACCACCAACTTGCGGGGGAGTAATAACGGATCAGATTTAGTAGTGTCTTCTCTTTTGGACTCTGTTGTAACTTCCTCCTTGTATATAGGTTATAGATAAGTCTTACCTTTTTCTTAGTTTATCTCTTTGTTGTAGAAGTTGTACAAAATCTATATATACTTAGTTACAATCAATAAAATACATCGTTCCTTTCATTCTACTAGCAACTTTATACTGTATAGAATTGACCTTTTGGACTTGATGCTTTCCTGCATTATATGTTGGGCTTCTGGCCCAACATATATTCGGTGTCCGGCTTTCTTTGTCCAGAGTCTGGACTCCAGACGAACAGAAATGAAAAGAATCTGGGCCTAAGCCCAAGTAGCTCAGATTTAGTCCAGATCGAAGAGACAGCAGTTGTTGGGCTCAAAGGCCCACTTCTTTTTTTATTCCTTTACGTACCTAATATTCATATAGTTTTTTTCATTTTTTATTTCCATTTCTCTAAACTTCCCTTTTATTAAACAAAGAAAATAAAATAAAAATAGGACCACTAAATATAAAAATTAGACATTGGATAGCAACCCACGACCTACTCATCCTCCTTGGTCCCACATATTTTTGTTTAGTCTTCATCCTTATCCATTTCTTCGATTCCTATACTACGGTCAAACATTATACTTATAGTTTTTTGCTATAATAAATATTTTATTACAACAGACTAATTTTTTATGTTATATTTTATTTTTTAACGACGGTCGTTATAACACTCTTGATAAATTTCATATCAATTATTATATTCAAAATTTGTATGGTAAAAATATATTATAATATATAAAATAAAATATTAGTAAAATATTTATGATAATCTTTATTAATGTCATACACATTAGATATTTTAAGTACAAATGTCTAAAAACAATTTTACTTACTCATCTAATGTATTACGTAATTTTTTTAAATAAATTTAAAGATTAATATAATTTTTTTAGCAAACTATGAAAAACTACATAAAATACTGTGAATTGTTCTATAACTTGACCAATAATTTCATTCTTGTTTTTTTCGGGGAATTTTTTTTAAAAAAAAAATCTACCTAAAGTCTAGTAATTAGCATCAATCACTATTTATTCAAAGAGGGTAATGGGTAATTTCCGTTTTTAAAGTAACAAATGATGGTGTTGATGTGTTATGGCGGGGCCTCAATCCACCAGGGAATTAAAAATGCTCCATTAAAGCTTATAGTAATCCTTGTTTTTCACTCATTCTTTTTTTTAAAGGCTTAAATTATCTATAGTCCCTCAAAGTTGTTCGCATATTTCATTTAGATACTGTAACTAAGACTATTACTCATTAAACACTTTTATTTATACAAAACTTGTTCCTATTAGACATTTTTCGATAATCAACAAAAAAAAAAAGTAAAGTGTGTGAGATACACTCTCGATGACATGAAAAAATGACATGTGTCAAGTGGGCCTGAAAAATTATAAAAGAATAATTTTAAATTAAAAATAAAATTTATTTCAATAACATTTTCTACCCAGCCCCCTGCCCCACGCTACCCCTTCCCCTTTCTTCTTCATCTTTTTCCCCGCACCATTTCTTTTTCCAAACCACAAAAGTGACAAAACTCAACATCATAATAACTTAATTACATATTTAGTTTTTTTTTTTTTTAAATAATAATTTTCATACCTAATACGTGAGACAAAGATATAGAGAGAGACTCGTACTAGAGTGATGAAGAAGTGGAGTTTGTTGACGGATAATCATTTCAAAATCGACTGTAAAAAAGAAATCAAGAAGACCCAAATTAACTTTATCGAATTTTTGGATATTATTTTATATACATTAAATGAGTTTATATTTTAATTTGAATGGTGGTGTTTGTTTAGAGGTGATCGGAAATAGAGTTGACGTCGGCTAAAGTTTTTGGTCGAATGTCTCAAATTCTTCCATCATCTTTCTTTTCGCAAATCCAATAAGTTGATTTTAAAAAAATGAGAAAATGGCCAAATGACCTTCCAATTTATTACCGAATTTCCAACGAAGGCTCATCCTTGAGTTTTCACATGGAGCACTAATAGTCCCTCATGTTTGCAATATTGGTGCACTTTTGATCCTCCCCTAAGCTTTTACCTATTTTTTAATATTAATTTTGTTCATAATATTATGTAAGGAATGTCCCATCGAATTTTTATATATTTAGTAAAAATAATAACTTTATGTAAGAGAAGGTGAGAAGAAGAACATCTTGTTCTGTTCAGTAAAAATATTACTACAGTTAAACTAAGAACATTTTAACATATGACATTGCAAGAAAAGAAAAAATTGTACTATTGTATGTAAAATCGTCGTGATGAACCTCTCGACTTTACCTGCAATACGATTTCTACTAAACAAAATAAGGTGTTTTTCTCCTCACAATCTCTCACATAGAGTTATTATTTCTACTAAATATATAAAATGACGATTAAACATTCCATACATCAATTATGAATAAAATCAATGTTAAAAAATAGGCAAAATTTTGAAGGAGGACCAAAAGTGCACTAATATTGCAAACATGAGAGACTATTAATGCTCCATGTGAAAACTCAAGGATGACTTTGAGTTTTAACCCAAAGATGATGGACTATTTTGTGCCTTTTCTCGATTTCCAACTATACACCTATTCTTTGTGGGAGTTCTATTACCCCTGAACTACTTTAAAATGAAATAAATACCCCGTTAAGTGCTGAGTTAGCATAGAGAGTGTAAGTCACTCTCTTTGAGGGAGTGAGTTGCCTATTTTTTTTTTCTTAATTTTTGTTTTTTTTTTCTTTCTAATTTTCTTTTTTCTTTCTCTTTCTTTCTTCTTATTTATCTATATAACTATATCTTTTTTCACCATTATCATTGTTGAAGTTTTTTCAATAGATGTTTGGTATAAAAATTATCAACAACTAATGCATTTTATGAATAAATAATTTTCAATAGACTTATTTAGAACATATCTAACAAATTAAATTTATTTTAAAAAAACATATCTATTAATTTATTTATTTTTAAAAGTCATGGACTCAAGAGTAACAAAATCAAAGTGAAGTAATTATATATTTAAAAAATATCTTCAAACTTATTAAAAGAAACTAAAAAAAACAATTTCATCTACATTTTTAAAGAAGGATCCTACATGTTCTCCTAAAATCCATGAAGAATCAAAATCAAAAACTCAAATTATTAATCATGAAAATTTTAGAGGGAGAAAGAATAAAGAATGAGGAAGAGAAAAGGTGACTTGAATTTTCGTTTTTATAAATTTTTAGAGATATAGAAATTTATTGAGGTAAAAAATGATGTTTATTATAGTTAGGGTTGAAAAAATGATTGGGAAGAAAGGAAGAGGAAGGAGGAGTACCTTTTTTTTATAAAATAAATAAATTAAATGGTGAAATACACATGTCAAGTGCGTGTATTTCACCATAAGACACATGCCTGAAAAAAAACATTCCAGGGAGAAAATAATTCCACTTTAAAATAGCTCAGGGGGGTAATAGGACCCCCGTGAAATATAAGTGTGTAGTTAAAAATTCGATAATAGATTGGGGAGTCATTTGGCCATTTTCTCAAAAAAAAAATAGACACAAGATGCAGGGTGAAGAAGACGACTGAAAGAGGGATGGGGGACTTTTTTTTAAAAAAAATATATATTCTTTTTATTGAAAATTAAAATAAAATATGATTTCAGATTACATCACACGCAAAAGGAAAGTGAAGAACATTTTTTCTGTCATATCAACATTTTGTGTTTAATAGGCACACATTTTGAACAATTTAGGTGTTTAATAGGTACTAGCCCTACATAAAATGTCTAAATGAAATATGCAAACAATTTTAACGAGCGATAGATGACTTAAGTTTTTTTTAAAAGCAAACGTGTTTACATTCATGCATTCATTTATCTTACATACAAATGAACAACGTCTAACTTATTTTATATTTCTACGAGTAGTGAAGTCCTTGTTGAGAATATAATTATATAATAAATGTGTGCTTTAACGTCTAACATATTCTATATTTCTATTGGTAGTGGAGTCTATATTATTGAGAATACGATTATATAATAAATATATCCTTTAACAACTTAATTAAGTTTTTAGATAAGATAGTGACACACTTCAACCAGGCACAGGTCTGAGATCAAGATCGTTGGATTGTCTATTTTCATATTAAGTAACAATTTAACTTTAAAATATTCATTTTATCCTTAATGAAATGAATTATGTCACACAAATATCTATCACTTATTTTAAACCACAAATTTTTAAAAGAAATTTTTAAATTTTGTACCAAATCAAAATAACTCACACAAAATGAATATTTTGTTGCCCACAGAAATAGAATGGAAATATGGAACTTCCCAAAAACAAAAAAACTGTGGGCACTTTTTCCTTGAGTAGATTAGCCAGACACACAAAAATTTGCTACGGGCAGAAATTGTGTCAATTAAATTAGCAGTTTGATATATACCCCTTTCTTCCAAATGTGGCAATTTTTTTAAGTCTCATTTAAAAAGAATAATTCGCCTTTTTATAATTGAAAATAACTAATTTAAAAATTCTTATTTATTTTTAATACGTAAATTATTTATAGTTACACAAATGCAGAGGCGTATCTTGGGAATTATCGAATTCACGTGAACTCATGCTCTCCTCTCGAGATTATATATAGTAGTGCTATATTTTTTTTAAAATATTAAAGTAAAATATAGACGTGTGAACCCATACTATACTCAGAGTATTACATAATGTGATAATGACTGGGTGCACCTCTCTACGTGATGTTAGAAATTTAAATTTTATATTTATCTTGTTTTATTTTTCTTTCTAAATTGAATAACACTTCTCTAAATGGTAATTGGTAGCACTTTTGACATTTTAATTAATTCAATATATATAAGAATGGATCTATAATATTAAAATTTTAGTTGTTTTTAGTAATAAACCTTAAATGTCGAATCAATTAAATTTATATCTTAAATCAATCTTTTTGTAATTGTGCATCCATCATCTCAAAATTTTGAATACGCCTCTACTAACAAATGATCAATAAGTATTTCAAATCCCAACTTACAAAAATTTTTCTTTTCTTTTTTGCAAAATACATGTCAAGTCAAATTATGTCACATAAATTAGAATGAAGAAAATACATTTATAGTAATAAACTTAATAAATATTAAATAAATTATTTATATTATTAAGTAAAAATTTAAATATAAATAAGCTTAATAGAGTATGATATAATGGTTAATATATTAGGTGATTTCTTTTTATCCATTTAACTAGATAAACTATTACAAAAAAGGATATAAAATTAAATAGTACTAATCCATAAAGATATTTTGTAGTGAAACTCTATAAATAGTACCAAGCTGCCACTGAACATTCACACTTCACAGAGTAGTACATAGTAAGCTCAGAGAGAGAAGATGGTGTTGATCGATAAACTTTGGGATGATGTTATGGCTGGTCCCAGCCCTGATAAAGGACTAGGCAAACTCAGAAAGAGCCTCACTGTTCAAACTGGTACTCTTAATTCCCCCAAAATTAATATACATATGTAAAATCCATTTCTGTTGTATGCATGAAATTTAGGGGAAAATTGATGAAGTAAAATTAAAGTTGTATATATGTATGTAAAGATAATTGATGAAGATCCAGTATTAACTTAAATTTCTGTATTGGAATTGATCTCGTCGTATATAGGTGGGGAATCAGGAGAAGGATCTAGCAAGTACCAGAGGTCTCTGTCGATGCCGGCAAGTCCGCCGACGCCAGGTACGCCGGTGACGCCGACAAATATTTCGCCGACGGTACGGAAAGAGAATGTATGGAGGAGTGTTTTTAACCCAGGGAGCAATTTAGCTACCAGGAGAATTGGTGCTGAAGTCTTTGATAAGCCTTCTCATCCTAACGCTCCTACTGTTTATGACTGGTATGTTACACACATACATACAGATCATGATAGCTTAAATTAACTTTTCCTTTTCGTTTGATTTAATTATTGATAGTCAATCAACTGAGTTACGAAGGGCTAAAAAATCATTTCTCTTTGGAAATTTATGCAACTTACTTATGATCGTCAATTTTTAATGGCAGGCTCTACAGTGGGAACACCAGATCTAAGCATCACGAGAAGTGCTGAGAGTTTTTGGATGGCAAAAGCAGTTGAAAACCTTCATGTAAATAGTGTTTTTTTCTCTGCGAGTTGCTTTGCCTAGTGGATTTGCTATCTATATTTGTGATTATATGTTTTTTCTGTTGGGTATTAAGTACCATATTGTAAATTACGGTTTTCAAGCTAACTTATTAGCTTTAATGGCCGGCCATCTATGGCTTTCTAGTTCCAAATGAAGTTGCTAGTATTACTATACTGTTTGGATATTTGTTTGCTTTATTAAATATCTGAAATAAATATTGTAATGTTTTTGTTTGTTAGTAATGGGGTCAAGTGTGATTATCGTTTTGCAAGTTCATGTTTATCTGGTTTCAAATTTAAAAATAATTAAATGAAACTTGGCAGTGTCTCATTATCATCTATCATCATCAACTCTAGGTAGGGATAAGATATGTGGGCCCGGCTTGAATGTCACTGAAATGACATCAAATAAGTACTCCTTACCTTTTTAATAATGGAGAATAATTTAGTTTTAAATATATTTTATTACTGAGTGGTGAAAGAGCAGAGCACTCTGGATCATAAATTTGAAATTCTCTCCGGTTAAACAACGTCAATTCTATACCTTATTAAGTTACCAAATATGATATTTACTTGAACAATATTTTATACTTGCGTAATTCATTTTCAAGCCGGCTGCGGAACCCTTATTATTTTCGTGTGAAAATCAAATCGAATCGATTGGTAAATTGAATTGAAGGAAGTGTAAAAATCGAATCGATCATAAACTGAATTGAAAAAATGTTATTGATTTTGACTTAACGATATTTTAATAGTTTTATAAAACAAGATGAGTTATCGATTTGGTTTGATTTTTAATATTTGATTATTCAGTAAATGATAACCCTACAATAATTTACTACTTTATCCATATATAAATATTAGAGAAAATGGTCAAAAATCCCCCCAATCTATAGTCAGATTTTCAACTACACACTTATACTTCACGATGATTTTATTACCCCCTTAAACTATTTTAAAATGGAGTTATTTGCTCCCTATATGTTGAGGTGGCTGTGTAGTTCACTCTCTCCAAGAGAGTGAGAGCAAAAACAAATAATAAAACTTTAACTTTATAAGTGTTTTTTTATTTCATTATTAATTTTCTACTTTTAATGTTTCTTTTTTATTTTATTTTTATACTTTTAATGTTCCTTTTCTTCTCTCTTTAACGAAGAAGAAACACCAGCAACACATGGGTTGCAGCGGCGGCGGCACCTACGATCCACCATGTGAACTTCACTTATCCACCACCAAATCTTACAAAATCTTCATTTTGAAGATTTCTACCCAACTAAACAAACTAATTGCATCTAAAAACTTAATTCTCAAAATTGATCGACTTTTTGGAGCATTGAATTGATAATGATTTTGAGTGGAATTTCATTAATCTTGAGAAAAAAAGAAGGAAATGGTGTAGAAATGGAGATTTTGAAGGGTAATTAGGTGATTATTGAAAAAAATTGGAGATTTTCGAAGGTTGAATTGAGAGAAATTTAGATGAAAATTGAAGAAAAATTTTGGTCAATGGGAGAAAATCATAGCTACATTAAACGAGTTAAAGAAAAAAAAAAGCAACTTCGATAGAGAAGACTCTGGCAGATGGTTGATGTCATGTCAGGAGTTAAAGAAAACAAAATAATTATTTTTTATACATTAAAAAAATAATATTATGTGGCAGGCGCGTGTCCTTCACCACTTAATACGAATCTGGGGTGAGTTTTTAAGGGGTTATATATTCTACTTTTAAAATGTTCAGAGGGGTAATAGGACCCCCATAAAGTATGAGTGTGTAGCTGAAAATCCGGCTATAGGTTGGGGGGACTTTTGATCATTTTCTCTAAATATTAAATATAAATCTTAATAGCTTACTAGTTAGTGTATTTGTTTTTAGCTTCAATTTATATTTCATAGTGATTATAAGTTTAAAACTTCACATTAAAAACGTCAAAACCAAAAATAAGAATTTTATTTCTCTCTTATATAGTTTTTTTCATGTTAGTTATTATTGTTTCTATTTTATAAGCATTTATAAAATTACACTATTATCTTGTCGCACAAATTAGTAGAGAAGTCATATATTTATTTTATAAGCATTTTCTTATTAGTTAAATAAAAAATTGAATCGTACTTTCCTCCTAAAATTATCTTGTACTTTCCTCTTAAAACTATTCATGGGGGGAGGAAAAGAAATCTGTAATGGAAAGGAAATCTATTCCCTTCTCAAAGGTTAAAAAAGGAAAAGTCGCTGATCTACAGACATTAATTCGTCATCTCCAACGTACACAGGATGAAATATAGTGTATGCTAATGAGAAGCCAATTTTTCGGGTAAACACAATCCATTGGCTAAGGGTAAATATCCAAACAAGAGTTCCAATAAACCTGTGAATAATTTTGTAGAATTAGATCAGCGGATATTTTTGGATTGAAATTGCCTTTAAGCAAGAAACAGAAGCTTAATTTACATGCTAGCTAGTTGAATAAGTCTATAACCAAGACAATGCGCGACTAGTCAAATGTGACAGAAGCTGCGCCATTCTTCTCTTAAAAGTGGATGCATCAAGCCAACATCTTGGCTGGTTAACGCTATATCAATCACTTGGATCATACAACATGAAACGACTCCATAAGGGCGTAAATAAATCATTACACTGATGTGTTCATAACCACTTCAAGGTGTAAATAAATCCACTACACTGATGTGTTGTTCATAACCACTTCAAGGTGTAAATAAATCCATTACACTAATGTCTTCATAAATCACTTCAAGGTGAATAAATGCTGAGTCATTGTAGCTGGGTGGGTTGCCTTTCCTGAATAATGAACTACTTCTGTATGATACAACTTACTGAGCTACTTACTTTCTATATGGATTTACAGAGAACTCCACACCCCAGTTGAAATTACACTTCTTATATTATATTTTGTATAGCCAAAATTACATGGTCACCTTCCCTTCATTATGGTCTGTCCCATTCTTTGCTTTTCGTCGGTATGCCAAGATCTGAAAGACAGCAAGCTAGTTAGATATGCTCAAGATAAATCAAAGGAAAGATGAGAATTAATGGAAGAATGCAGATTCAGGACCACTGTG